>WYDI02015311.1:0-14346 GCA_009867235.2 Psittacus erithacus
CCTCCCGATCCCCCCTCAGTGGGGCTGTTCAGCCTGGAGAAGAGAATACTGCCTGGAGACCTCATAGCAGCCTTCCAGTATCTGAAGGGGGCCTGTAAGGACACTGGGGAGGGACTCTTCATTAGGAACTGCAGTGATAGGACAAGGCGTAGTGTATGAAAACTTGAAGTTTAGATTGGATATAGAGAAGAAGTTCTCTACTGTGAGGGTGGTGAGGCACTGGAATGGGTTGCCCAGCAAAGTTGTGAATGCTCCACCCATGGCTGTGTTCAAGGCCAGGTTGGACAGAGCCAAGGGTGACACGGTTTGGTGCCAGGTGTCCCTGCGCATGGCAGGGAGGGTTGGAACTAGATGACGTTAAGGTCCTTTCCAACCCTGGCTGTTCAATGATTGTATGATTGTCCCAGCGCTCCCCTCATGACCACCCACCCCTGTTCTCCCCTCATGATTTTAACTCAGGGCCACCCCTGCTCTCCCCTCATGATCCCCCATCATGGTTGCCCCTGCTGTCCCCTCATGATCCCCCATCATGGTTGCCCCTGCTCTCCCCTCATGATTTTAACTCAGGGCCATCCCTGCTCTCTCCTCACGATCCCCTCTCATCGTTGCCCTGCTCTCCCCTCACGATTTTCACTCGTGGCCGCCCCTTGTCTCCCCTCACTGTCTTCCTTCATGGCCCCCCCTTCTCTCTTCTATCCCCCCTCATGGTTGCCCCTGCTCTCCCCTCACGATTTTCATTCATGGCCAGCCTTGCTCTCCTTTCATGCTGTTCCTTCATGGCCGCCCCTGCCCTCCCCTCATGATTTTCAGCCATGGCCAGCCATGTTCTCCTACCATGATTCTCTTTCATGGCCACCCCTGCTCTCCCCTCCCAATCCCCTCTCATGGCCGCCCCTTCTCTCCCCTCACGATCCCCCCTTATGGCTGTCCCTCCTCTCCCCTCAGGATCCCCCCTCGTCATTGCCCCTGCTCTCTCCTCGTAATCTTGCCTTCATGGCCACCTCTCCCCTCCCCTCATAATCTTCCCTCATGGCTGCCCCTGCTGTCCCCTCATGATCCCCTCCCATGGCCGCCCCTCCTTTCCCTTCAGGATCCCCCCTCATGGTTGCCCCGGCTTTCCCCTCATGATCTTCCCTCATGGCCACCCCATCTCCCCTCACAGTCTCCTTTCACTCCCCATATTAGCCCCTCTCCCCCTCCCACCAACCGACGTCCCTGCCTTTTTTTTTTTTTTTTTCCTTATTCTCATTTTCTCCTTCTCAAGAGGTTAAAATAAAAAAAAGAAGGGTTCGAAATTATTTAAGGTGATGGGATTTTGCTTGCTTCTTCAGACCGGTGGAAAAACTCAAAGTTCGAGCTCAGAGAAGTAAGTTTCTACATCGACATCTCGACTTAGGCATGTAAATAAGCTGCCTGGTTTTGTGTTTTTCTTTCTAGAACAGCTGCACTTTGTTTTGTCTACACGCATTTGTCTGCTGTCCCAGGTCACAAGCAGTTTTCACCACCTCCATTTTAAAGCAGTTCTGTCTGTCCGAGGCAAGCAGCCGCTGACGAAAAGTATGCAAACGTGTCTTCAGAGAGTTCATCTTAAAAGAAGTTTCAGAAATCACCAAAAAAGTGTTCCTAGCACGTCCAGCTGCAATGAAACCTAAACCACACGGGTTGGGAGCTTCTTCGGACAGCTGCGTTAGACGGCTATGAAAAGCACAACTTGTCATTCCGGTTCTGACAAGTATTTTCAATAAACTGAGCTTTCACAGGCGGTTTCGGCAGCAGAAGGGGTGACACGCAGGTTACACGCAGCCTACTAGGACTTATTTCCGTGCCTTTTATCCCTAATTCATGGCTGCCAAAGTAACCTCTCCCTAAGGTAACGCTGCCACTTTCCTTGCAGCAGCAGAACATGGCGCACCATGAGAAGTGCCGAGAATGCCCACAGACGCGATGAAGTCTTCGGAGCCGCTCTCTGAGCTACAGGACAGCCGGCAGCTGTACCCAGCCCTCACGACCGATCGCTGCAGGCATAGTGACAGGAAAGGCTTCACGGCGCTGAGCTCCACGGGAGCTGAGGGGCTGACCCTGACTCATAGAAGGACAGGTCAGGACACCCCAGCCTGGGTCGGTGAGGCTGTGCAGCTCGCTTCTGAAGGCTCCCAGCCCGCCGCGTACGAGCAGCACCCGCTGCCCAGCGCGCCTCAGACCCGCGGGGCAGGAGCGCGGGAGGTAGAGTGACACTATACGCATGCGCCCCAGAGCCCGCCAGCACCTCTGACGCTTGCGCCGTGCTCAGCGCGCGGGGCGGCAGAGCGGCGTCCGGGGTGAGAGGGCGCATGCGCTGTGGCGGCCTCTGAGACGGGGAGGAGGTGCGGCGAGGAGGGGTGGCCGCTTCCCCCCATTTAGCTGTGTGGGAGCGGGTGCGGCGCTTTCGGCTGCCAGCGCGGGAGAAGGTGGGCGGGCGGCCGCAGGGGACTGTCGGAGGGGGGTGGGGGGAGCCACTGCAGCTGCGGCCACTGCTCCCTGCTCCTCCTCCTCCTCCGTAAAGCGCCCTCCACCCCGCCCTCTCCCCGCCCGGGACCGAGTCTGGTGGCCACAAAATGGCGGATGGGGAGCTGAACGTGGACAGCCTCATCACCCGGCTGCTGGAAGGTGAGCGAAGTGCCGGCGGCTCCTTCTGTCTGCAGCTCCACGCCGCGCCGTGGAGAGTGAGAGCGCGCCGCTGCCTTCCCCCGGGCTCCCCGCGGGAGACGGGGCTGCCGGCGGGGTGGGAGGACGCGGGTGGGGCGGGCGCGACCTGCGCTGCGGCTGGGGGAGCAGCAGCACCGTGTCCTCCACGCCGCTGAGTCCGGGATGGCAGGCGGGATGGTGGCGGCGGGGCTCGGTGGTGCCTGGGCCGGGCCCTGCGAAGCCCCTCGGAGGGAGGAGGGGCGCATTTGAACATCCTGTCGGCGCTGGTGTGTGCGGAGGTCCCTTCTCCCCGTCTAGGTGTAGTAGTTGCCTTCCTATTTAAACGATAAAGCGCCTGGGTTTCCTTCTTCCCTTTCCACCCTGCTGCAGCTGCCTGGCTGAGGGGCGAGCTGAAGAAACCTTGCTAGCTGAGTTATGGGGGGCATTATCCCTTTCTCCGATTGGGTTAGTCGCAGTCGTCCGTGTTTGAAATTGTTGTCTAAAGCTGCGTTATGTATGGAGCTGTATGTACGTGAGCATCAGTGGAAGCAGAGGGTTTTAGTGCGCTGACATTCCTCTGCCTCCCTACGGGGCAGTCCCTAAAAGTGGCTTTAATGGATGGCAGATAAAAGCTATGAAATTGCGTGTATTAAATAGTGAGCCTTTCCTTTAAGGAGAAAACTTACTCCTTGCTTTTTCTTTTTATGCTATGTCTTGGATGTGCAGGCTTTTTATGCCCCTTCTCCTATTAATCTTTAGTTCACATTCAGCAAATACCTGGCATGTTGGAGATGAGAGTGCATGCGTGGGTATGCACTGTTCACTTACTCAGTTGCTGTACTCCTTGAATAGTTAGATCACTTTGCAGAAGGCTTAGAGAAAGGAATTTATGGAATATGTGCAGTTCTGGAAGTGAAACACGTTTTGTAAGTCTGAAAGTTTTGTTCAACTGAGTTACTACGAAGCAGAGGTTTTAGGACTTATCTGTTCCTTTTAGAAAATTAATTATGAGCAGTGAAACCAGTGTTTTAGAGCGCATAAAAGCTTTGGGCAGTTGTGCTCATGTTTGTGATTTAAGGTATGCAGTTTAGTGTGGCATGAAGAAGCCTGCAGGTATCATCAGCTGAAGTTTATCTTCGATCGCTAATACAGATAAAACTCCCCTTTTATGGATATTGAAACCCCGATTAGTAGGTAGGTTTTTAAGACCAACTAAATAATAATCTAGTAAACGTTGACTTCATAATGCAGGTTTTTTGGGGGACATCGTGTGTGTGTGTAGTGATGGGGTTTTGAGAGACACTTTAAAAAACATGTATGAAAGATACTTTTTGTTCATCGGTGTAGTTACTTAAATACAGATTTCTTCAAGAGGAGGGGTTCTGTACTGTTTTGGTATGCAACTTGTTGGATTGTTCTGCTCCTTTTTTTTTTTTTTTTAAAGCTTTTAAAATGTGTGTTCCATACCTTTTATATACCCCATAAACACTTGGGTTGCAGCTTTCTAGCTTTTGGGGTTATGTTTGAGTGCCTTGTGTCTGAGCAATCTGATCTGCGCTTTGAATTCCGTAGTACTTTTAAGCTTTAGGGATACCTGTGTGCAACTTCTGAACCAACCTTTGCTTATAATTTTTCATCTCTTGTTTCCAAGTCTGTTTCTTCCTCTGAGCAGAGGTTAGGAAGTTTCTTAAGGGAAATTGAATATTTTTCTCTGATTGTCAGCTACTAACAGTAGTACGAGTGTACAACATCTTGTATCTGAAAGGGAATAGATTCTTACAGGTTTTATTTGTGGGGAAGAAAAACCCAACCCAAGCAAAAACCGACAGAAAGCAGCTATTAAAAGAATGCTTTGTGTGTGAATTACTTTTGCTTCCATTTAACATTTTTCAGTTGTTCTGTTAGCATACAGTATTTTAAGCTGTGGTTCAAATAGCAGTGTTTCACAATGAAGGGTTTTTTTGTACAGTTGGCAGCTCACATTCTGGAGCTCATGCTGTTGCTTAGCTGACCTGTTCTGGTAAAGTGAGTATGAATGCCTCCCCGCACTGCTTGCGCAGAAAAATTGCTATTGACTCTCATCTCTAGAGCAGTTAGTTTAGAGCAAGTTTTTTGGGTCCATTATCCACACTTCAACGATATGGAAACATGGCTTTTGAGCTGTGAAAATGCCCAATGAAATAAAAAGACATCTTTATGAGATGTCATGCAGTACATATTTAGGCCTTTTGGTTGCTTTAAGTGAAATGGATGGCTTTAACTTTGAATAGCAATTTGCAGTTGTGTCTCGGTGGCTGCTGCGCCTACATTTGAAAGGGTAGCAAATACATATCAAAAGCCACAGCAGCAGGAAACTTCCCTGCTGTTGCTGGGTTGCTGGCTGGTGACACCTGTTTCTAGGCTGTGATATTAGCTGTCATGAGTTCTTGCTCATACTTAATTAGGTTACTGTAACTGTTTTTACCTTTGTTGCTTAAGACTACATTTTGGAGGGAGGGTGTGTTGGGTTATATGACACATTAACTCACCTTTTGATTGAAGTTATCTCAGATCATCTTACTCTCCATATGGTGTGGTTTTGTTTTTTGTTTGGGGCTTTTTCTTTTTTTTTCTTCTGCAGTAGCATTATGAGGTGGCCCATAGCCAGGCTGCTTGGGGAAATTCGTTAGGAGCATTTTCCCAGCCCTTAACACATGTACACGTAGTCTTAATCCTGAATTTATTTTAGTGATCTTTTGAGTGCTGGATGCCAGTGATTAACTCTTGAGTTAAACTGGGGATAATTTTCAGGAAGACTCAACTGAACTATAGCGTAATGCATAGGGATAGTCTTCCAGGGCATTAACTTTTAACGTCCATGTTCTTTTGCATATACCAATTTCTTACCCTCTTTATTCATTGGTTAAGTGTTGAATTTAGGAATGATAAAAGCAATGTTTTGAATTGATTTTGTCTTGCAATACAAGTAGTACTTGGTAACTAGCTAGTGATGCCTTGTAAGTTCCCTTTGGAGAGAAGTAAAGCTATAAGTGTATACTGTATGCATAATGTCTAAACTTAGCAATGCTTTCTTTTATTTCTTCTGCCTCCAGACTTTCTATGATTTTTTTCTTTACTAGAAGAGTAAGGGAGATGCTAGTGCTCTTAGATGTAGCCTGGCTAATCTTGGAGATACTTCGAGCTTTATTATAAGATTTCTGTCGATAAATCACTCATAAGTGAATCTGCAGAGATTTGCAGGTCATGTAAACTCAAAATTCCATAGCTTTGCTCAAACATTTTAGACTGATATGTGACCATGACAGCGAATAAGCCAAATCAGTTGTCAGACTGTTTCCTTCTTGTACTGGCATGCAGAACTGGACTCATGGGTCAGTTAGTTGTGCTGTGTTACACAAATGATAGCCTCATTTTTGCTTCAGTGTGCAGGCTTTTTTTGTTTTTGTTTTTTTTGGGGGGGTGGGTTGTTTTTTTGGGGGTACTTTTTTTTTTTCTTCCTACCTTCCCAGCTATGCCATCTGGTGGATAAATTTTTCCCAGTCCATTCTAGCTGGGGACAGTGTAGGAATATGCACATACATGAAACTCATGAGTGCAGCAGATGTGAAATATGGTCACCTGTTCCAACCACACCTCCCATCAATGAGCAGGGACACCTTCAACTAGATCAGGTTGCTCAGAGACCCATCGAACCTGACCTTGAATGTTTCTAGGGATGAGAATTCCATCGCCTCTCTGGGCAACCTGTTCCAGTGTTTCACCTCCCTCATAGTGAAAAATTTCTTCCTTACATTTAGTCTAAATCTCCCCTCTTCTAGGTTAATACCATTATCCTTGTCCTATTGCAGGAGGCCCTACTAAACAATTTGTCCCAATCTTTCTTATAAGCCCTCTTTAAGTATTCATAGGTCTTAATGTCTCCTGGGAGCCTTCTCTTCAGGATGAGCAGAGAAGTTTTTCTTTTTTCAACACAGTTTTTAGTCTCTGCAGCTGAAAATGCTGCTTCTGTTGTGTTGTGTTTTGCCCCATGTAGATTCATCATGATCCCTCAGTGGGAAATGCCCTTAAATTTGGAGAAGTGGTGAGCTAAATGTATACCGGAGTTTTACATTTAAGCCAAGGCTCTTAAGCCAGTCTAAACTTTGGTGATGTGTGGAAAAGCTCCCTCTATATCAAAGCAAGGATGCTGGAATATAGGTGTGACCTTACTTGTAAAGAGTGCTGCAGATGATGCTAAGTAAGACTGCCATATTTTTGTCTGGGTGTTGGGCTTCCTGTTTCTTTGCTGTATGTGTCTTTTAAAATTTCTGGATGTAAGGCAGCCCAGCTGGACTAGACTTCCTGCACTTTCAAATATGTAGGCATCTGTCTTGTTATGCGCTAAGGAGTTTACAATATGAAAGAGAGGGTGTTCTTGGAGAAACCCAGACGTACAGCAGCCTTAAATACAAGCTGTATTTCTGTGAAGACTATATAGCTGTACAAAAAAACCCTTACCTTGCTTAGGCAAGAAACCTTGCGTGCCTAAATCTAGCTAACATGTTTAAAATTAACTATTTAAATTCATTTGATAGAACTTAATGTGCATCTGCTCTAAAAAAAAAATTACTTTTGGTGATGCTGGGAGGTCTGTCAGTTCTGACAGTGCTGATCCACCAAGAAAGCTGTGAAATGCTTATCCAAGATGAGAGTTGTCAAACTTTCAGTAGACACGGAGAATTGTTGTTGCTTCAGTGTTCAGCTTGGTGTGATTTTTTTTTTTGGTTGTCTTAAAAGCTGGTTGTGTAGTGTTTTTATGTCATTTGATATCTTCTAAGAAAGCTGTGACCTTAACTTTCTTCTGATTTCGGAGGTCTTTCAGGTTGTGATAAAGGTAGAAATTTGAATATTATTCTGTTTTTTCTAATGGATTTTGGATTTTAGTGCTTATGAAACAATTGAGATTTTTCTCACGAATTTTAAATGCCGTAGAGCTACTGGCCTGATTTACTATGGCCGATAATGGATTTCTTGTTTGTTTAGTATCTTAATTAAAATATCCAGCCAGCCTGTTTGTGTGGTATGATATAGTAGTAGTGCTTGCAATTCTACAGGCTTCATAACTGATACTGAAGAGAGGCAGTTGTAGAGAAGGAAAACAAACCTTAATGATCTGTTGAAACAACATAAGGAAACCATGGAGGTGAACCTTGAATAAACAAGGGTTATTACCTGGTTTGATGTGAAATCACTGTATAATTTTCTATTACAAAAATAAGCAGGGAGAACTTACTTAGGAGTTTCTTGCAAATAATGTGTTTTTGAAGTGGTCTTTAGAGAGAGAAAGGAAATGGGCGTTTTTCATCTGTTTCTAGGAGGGCAGGTATTGTATTAAACAGGGAGAAGGGATAGAAAGAAGAATAACATTTGTTTTGGGGTTTGTACAGCAGTGCAGATATCAGCCAGTTCATCTTTAGGTTTGTAAGTACATGATGAATAGTTGGCTTGAAAAATGGCTGTGAAGGCCCAGAGCCCAGTGTTGGGTGGTGTGTGCTGGTGTTTCTTTATTCTGTCTGACTCTTGACACTTGAAGGCTACATGATTCAGTAACTGTTTCATTTAGGTATTACACAGCACCTTTGTTGCTTGAGTCATTCAGTGTTTTGCTCAGAGTACAGCTGAGTTGTAGAGTAAAGGGAGGGAAAAAAACTCTGACCTTTTTATTTAATACAGAAAGGGCAATTTTTAATACTTGATAGTTGCAATTAAATGTTCGTTAGAGGCCACCAAATGTAGGTATGTCACTTCTTGGAAAAGGAAGAAAAACCTCACCACCATATATGGTTTAGAGCTGCAAAGTCAAGCCTGCTATGTTTGGCGAGTGCTGCTCAGTAAGGTCAGATGCTGTACTCGGTGAAGGAAGCAGGGCCTGGTGTATAGCAGATCTATGCTTAACTACAACCTGAGGTGCATCTAATGTGTCTGGTTCATGATTTAAACATGGAAAGGAGCACGTTTACTACCTCCTCTTACTGTTGTACGACTAGTCTTAGTACATCTTAGTTTCACAGCACCATCTTCTGGAGTTTGTTTTTTGTTGGTTTTTTTTTTTAACACCAAGCTTGATATAAATCTTTTGTCTCGATATCCTGAATAACCGTATTGGTTAAATACCTGAGACACTAAAGAGGTGCAAAAGTCATGTTAAACTCTAGCTTTTTGTATTACAACTGAAGTAACTTACCTCCTTGGCACTTCTCAGGAGTTAAGTAACTTTGTAATTTGCCTCTGTCTTCCTTGAATTTCGGGGATTTCATTAGCACTGCTTTAAAGGAAAAGGAAGTCAAACTTTGAGAAATAAGCTGAAATTCTTTGTTCCATGAGACTTTTATGCTAGTTTAGCCTTCCAAGTGGACTAGCACAGGAATTGCTGCTGCTTCATGTAATACTTCATAGTGAGAGGCTTCTACCTTATACATGGCTAGTTGTGTGAGTTTTAGGCCCAAGTGTAATTAAACAAATAGTAAATACAGACCAATAAAAAGCATTAGGGTTACACCTTTTACAGAAAGGAGTAACTCATGTGATCTTATCCTTCAGCCTTGAATTCAGCAATTCTTGGCACTGTGCATGATACAGAATGACTGAGACCCATCAGTTGGTTTATGGAACACTGGTGTAAGGAAGCAGGTCCACAGAAAGCCAGTATAGTGGGTGAAGGTGGTGTAGACACATGTAGGTGTTTTCATGAGCTTATTTGGGTTTCCCCTGAAGCAACTTCGAATATTAGTTTCTAGTGAGGCTCCTTCTCCATAATTGTTAATTCTGCTGGATAGTATATATTTTAAGAACGTAAATTCAGGTTTGGGTAGAAGAGCATTGCTTCACTGTTTGGTACTATTGCAGGTTAGAAATTAAAGGCTTGGGTGGTCTCTTACTCTACTGTGAATTTGTGTTTATGTACTGCTAAAATGAATTCACAGGCAATTGCTGTGTTCTTCAGCAAAATACCTAATATCAAAGGCATCCAGTGAAGGCAAATTTATTAAGATTTTAATATTACTATGATACATAAGCACAGTTCTTCAGCAAAAACCTCACTAGAAGGCTGATTCTTCTATTTCTAGTGGAAAATTTGAGTAAGGTACCATAGGAAATGTGCAGGGCTTTGCTGTGTGCACCATGTAGAGGAGCTGCATATTCAGCAATAGGCTTTTGTGGAATTGAGCAAAGCTGTGGCAGGGCTTTATTTATATTATTGTTGTCTGCCAAAATAACACATGAATGAGAGTCATTTTAAGATCAGTTCTGTTACACCAATTTTGAAACTTTGACAAATCGTGTTGCTGGCTTAACTCAGTGTTTTGCTGCAAGATAGGGAGAGCTGCTTCTGGATGACAGCTGAACAATTTAAATTACAAAGTATTTTGAGTACACAAAATACTTCTACTCAAAGTTTTGCTTTCCAAAATGAAAGGTGCTTTTAAAATCCGATGTAGGATTCCTGATTTAAAGCCATATAAATATGTAACTTGGATTTTAAAAATGCTGAGAGCAGCTAACTTCAGAATGCTGTTTCCAGAAACAGTGTAAGGACTGTTTCCAAGTCATAAGTAATGCCCCCTTTGGCTTCCATCTATTGAGAAACTGTTCAGGATCCATCAAGTACTCCAAAGTACTTTGAAGCACAAGAAATAAGTAGTTAAATGTCATAGTTGTTAATCACCAATCATTAAACATTCCACAGAATGTCGGGGGAGTTTAAGCTTGTGGGATTTGCTTATGTGTAATTTGTAAAATTGCATGCTTGCAGTCTTGTGTTGTAGTTTGGGTTGTTTGTTTTTTTTTAGATATACTCTGGCAAAATAAATGTCTAAAGCCATCATTTCAAAAGTAAGCTTGGCTGGAACTACAGTGAAAAGAAGCAGAACCAACTGCTTATTCCTTCACTAGTCCTAGCGCAAGTTCACAGTGGACGTATTCTTCCAGCTTGGGGAACTATCTAGATTGTTTTGCTGTGTCCTTGTACTAGAAAGAGAAGATCAGTTCACAGATGCGGTTTACTGTGCGGCCACATAAATGCATGTGCCTGCAAAACAGCAGAGTGTAGGAGAAGGAGACTGCTTCTTAGCAGTAATGCTGGCCCCATTTTTTGAGACTTAGAAGTCTGTCTGGATTTTAATGTTTTTCTAAAACCGTGAGTCTTTTGTCCAGTAATCAGGGCAAGCGTGATATTGGAGAACACAGGATAAATGCTGAGGGCAGCTGTGCATACCACAGCTGACTCAGTAATTGAAGAAACTTCTGTCAGTGATGCCACAAAATAAGGAGCTTGGTTACTTGAAGTGAGAGGCACCGCAGAAATAAGTGTGATGGAATAGATTAAATATATTTTCTCCAGTTCATGAAAGGATATGGCAAAAAGTGATGCTCGCAGAAGTTCCAGCAGCCTGTTCTTGACCCACTTCACTTACTGTTACTTATTTTCTTTCTCTCTGGTACTGTTTTACATAATCTGCTACTCTCTGGCATGAATTTGGAGGGATTAAAAAAATGCAGATATTTTTGCTGAATTTTTCCTTTGCTGCCACTGTGCAACTCATGGTTTGGATTACTAATTGCTGTTAATAGACTTGCTAATGTTGTTTATCAAAGGCTGTGTAAATGCAGACACCATTTTAATATCAATTAGAGCAGCGTTTTGATTACTATGGACTCTGTTGTGATAAAATAATAGGCTGATAGTACAATGCATAAAGTTGCTTTTAATTCTCTTTATTCCCTGCTGTGTCACTCTGCTTTAAGCTCCTTGCAGCAAAGGCTTCTTGTGGCATAGCACTATGCATGTAGGATTGTGTATTACGACAGGAATTGCTGTCCCTACTGAAGACCTTTATGTAAATCAAAGCTTGTTTAGAGCATCTGTATCTTAAATTAAAGAGAATTCATTTACATTTATTGTTGAGATGCTGTATTTGCTCGGGGTAAATGACAGCTATTGAAAATGAGTTTTTTTCCCAGTGCTGTTAAAAGACTTGCAGCGAGTTACAGATGTTACAGCGCATGCAGCTATGACTTGCATGTTTTAAGAGTGATTAGCTGTAAGAATTCATACGCGAGTCTGAGAAACATCACGTATGCTCTTGATCCCATTCTCATAACTTTCTCTTAAATCTGTTCTTGGCATTTGAAAAACTAAATATGATGAGAGATGCTCTTGTGTACAATCCATACAGTGCTCAGATGAGTTAAGGAAACTGGAGTGAAATTCTTGTTGTGGTGTAAGTGTAAGCTGGTGAAAGATATGCTTAGTTTTGCTTGTGTACTTGTGCCACAGCTGTGGCACAGCTGTTCTTTGTGACGACTGGGGAAACTTTCAGTGCCTTTTGAATCTGGTAAAGTTCTGAGGCTTGCAGGGTCCTGGTAGCTTCTCATTTTTCCAACATGTAGTGCCCTTCTTGATGATGAGGGATCGTGAGGCAAAAAACTTTTTTCTCATATCATTGATGATTATTCTTCATGAAACCCCAGGCTTTGTCCTGCTTCACATATAACTGAGCTCATGTGTTTGCTATGTGGAGCTGCTGACTGTTCAGATGGAGGGTGCCTTTGCAAAGTTGCAGTGGCCCACATTTGTATCCTACTTCTCAAGGGCTGGAAGTAACTGCAGTCATACGGTGTCAGTTATCTTCTCTTCAGAGTGTGGCATGCTTGCCATAATTGTAGAAACTTCTCTTATCTGGAAATTCCAGAGAATGGTAACAAGTTACTGTCCTGTTTGTTGGTTTGTCTGTTAAGGGCTTGCAGCATTTAAGGCTGTACTGCGAAGAGAAGAGAACATCAAGATGATGGATGTATACTGACTATGGCAGTTAATTTTGAAGTCAGGAGCTGCATGTTCACTGTGCCTTTTAATGCAGAAATCCAGCCTCAGTCCTATAAAGCAAGTTTTCCAAGTTTAAACCCCCGTGTGAGTTTCAGAGGGAGCTAAAGGCTGGTATTCTAAGAAATACTGATTAAATCCAAGTTATTTTCAGTGTTATCAGTGCTCTCCTTGAGCTGTTGTCTCAATTTTGGGCTCTGTGCTTGGTCTGGTGCTACTTACAGTAGCATTAATACTGCATATGGCGGGCTCTCATGGGTTTGAGCTCTGAAACTACAGTGGATGAGTGGATGTAAAACGTGCAGTTATGTCACTTCTTGGTTTTCATCTATGTGAAATGGCTTCATTCTGGTGTTGTGAAGCATGATGGTAGTTAAATACAGTGGAGGATTTCATTGCGTATCAAAACAGGCCAAAAGAAGTCAGTTTGTAGGGGAAAAATGGGACTGAAAAGCTATCTGTGCTGCATGCTGCTTCAGTGTGACCTTGAAATTAACAATTGTTTCAGTATTATAGCTGCTATGATATTTAGACTCTGCTTTTTCAGGTGGGAGTTCTGTTATGCATAGCAGCAGTTTATTGTGCCTATCAAAATGAGTTTCTGATCTGTGAAAGGGATCATTATAAGCTACAGGAATGCAAGTGTTTTAAAAGGCGGTGATTGGAGCATTTTGGTACCTCACAAATTGGATAGTCCTGTGCAAAACTGCAGGCCTGAGAAACTACTTTTTTAAACTAATAATGCCCATGGGGCTGAAAATGTATCTATAATCTTGGTAGATGTTTGAGATGTGATAAAAGCCTGTAGGCATCTATTGTTTTCTCTTCACCTTGATGGTGTCTGTTTGCCTTTGTGTTCTTCTAACAAGTAAGCCAACATCTTAATGCGTGAAAAACACCAACAAAAGTGTAACTAAAAAGCTGTTTAGCTGTTTGCTTTCTCAAGTGTAGTTGAAATCTTAATTAGCAAAAGGAATGTGACTTACCATATGGTAAATATCACCTGGTACTGATTCAGAGTTTCACTTACAGAAGTCATGTGCCACAGCCTTATTCTTGTGGGATTCTAATGAGCAAAGTATTTCCAGTATACACTTGCAGCAGACAGACTATCCCTCCTGCAATTTTGGCACTCAGACTGGCTGTCCCAGGATCTAGTTTCACATCTCTTCTGTGATTGTGAAAACCGTTCTTCATTTCAGCCTCTTCACATGTTCCTGTGGTTGCTTCCCAGTGTCAGTTGAACAAGTATGTCTGGTGTGTATTAAAAATAAATGAAAATGCATAGCACAGTGTTGGAATTATCAGATGTGCAGTTACACTGGGAGTAGTATGCAGTGATAACCAGAGCAGAGCTTCTTGAGTTTATCACTTAGGACTGTAGTACAGGGTGACCTAGGACAAAATGTTTCCCCTCATATCCTCTTTTTTCACATTACTCAATGTAGTTAATGATATTGATTTCCTCTCTAAATTGTGTTTTCTGGAAGCTAAGTGAAAATAAAAAGGGGATTATATTAATTAAAAAAAAAAAAAAAAGAAAAAAGGAGTTGCAAGCTTACTTTTTTGTTTTGGAGAGGAGAAACCAGGACTTACTTTATGTGTGAAGAGCTAGTTGTTGATATATTCTTTTCACAGATCTATCTTATTAGACTTCCTGCTGTTGCAGGTAAAATTTTTTAGTAGTAATGTGTCACTATGTTTGCATTTGTGAAAACATTTCTCATGTAGGTGCTGCTGTGATTTAATGCTTTCATCTAGAGCAGATGGCAGAACAGGATGTTCACCTGTTGTAGACACTGATACATTCTGGCTTATTC
>WYDI02015311.1:14446-54866 GCA_009867235.2 Psittacus erithacus
TTATTAGACTTCCTGCTGTTGCAGGTAAAATTTTTTAGTAGTAATGTGTCACTATGTTTGCATTTGTGAAAACATTTGGATTTGAACTTCTAAAGTTCCATACCAGCTTCTCATGTAGGTGCTGCTGTGGTTTAATGCTTTCATCTAGAGCAGATGGCAGAACAGGATGTTCACCTGTTGTAGACACTGATACATTCTGGCTTATTCATTTGAGCTCTGAAGTTTGGTTTATGCTGAGATGTGAGACTGGACTGGATCAGCCAAAGTGCAGACAAATTTGTTCTCTTTTGCTGCCTCATTAAAGACACATTAAAGCCTCTGACAGAGGAATCATATAGGTGTTTGTTGAAAGAAGCAGCTGCAGATAAACTTGCCAGAAGATGTTGGTTGGAGTGCAATGAAATGTGAATGCTTTTGAAAACTTAGTGCTAAATATAGGTCTGAGTACCTAACTTATTGGTTTAGCAATTCAATTTAATTCTAATTAGAATGTCTTTGGACGTAAAGGTTTCAGTAACTCAAGCTATTACATATGAATGAAGGTTTCATCAGACTTTCCTAGTTTTTAGTGGGATGTTCCTAATATGGCAATTGCAGCTGCCCAAAGTGTATACGTGCCAGTGGTTTTTCTTTGTATTTAGCCCTGTTGAACTCAGCAGTCTTGAAGAAGTTCATCTTGGGCTAATGTAAAAGTGCTTTCAGGATTTTGAGTCTTAGGACTTTTTTGCCTATTATGAATATTCTGGCATAATGGAGTTGTTAATTTAAACACATTTTGAAGTTTTTATCCAAATATGGACACAAGCAAGGCTTAAATAGCTCCCTTCTGAGAACCTGATTTAACAGGAATGCATACTGACCTTAAAGCACAGGTTACAGTAGCACAGAGATTAATTTTAGAATTCATTGGAATACATAATTCCAGCACAATTGGTAGATACGCTGGAGTAGGCTGCTGGCTCTTTGACAAGTAGAAATTCTAAATACAGCTCAACTGCACTTACCTATTGCTATGTGAATAGTTATCTTCAATTGTTAAACTTCTCATTTCAGTACGAGGATGTCGCCCTGGGAAGATTGTTCAGATGACCGAAGCAGAAGTTCGGGGTTTGTGCATAAAGTCACGGGAAATATTTCTTAGCCAGCCTATTCTCCTGGAATTAGAGGCACCTCTGAAAATATGTGGTATGTAAACTTTGTATCTATGGGGTTTATGTAGGTATTTTAATCTGGTTATATGCTGGGTGGGTTGGAAGGATGCTGAAAGGCAAGTGACCTTGACCTGAGTGATACAGATTAGAGTGAGGGCTTCACAATCTTAAATGTAATTTTGAATTTGGCTTGGATTAAGTCGAGAAAAGGCAGCTAGCAGTTGGTAGGTTACTGGTGCTATTTAGGAGCAAGTTCTATCAGTGGTTAGAGCTGCTTGTGCCCTCATCTGCTGCAGATTTCGCAACCTCTCCCTTGTACACTTCCCTAGGGTCTGCTTGCACAGAGCTGCTACTCTTTCAATCACTATTTCAAAAAGCAATTATTAACTGCTTAAAAAAAACCCCAAATGTTTAGTGTTGCAGTTGCTCTTTTCAAAGTATAAGCAAAACAAAGATCTTTACCTGTTGTGCAATTAAATGCTTAAAAATAGTGTTGAAGAAAGCACTGTTAGTCTTTCAGTTGAAAAAATAAAACAGGATGCAGCCTATTAGTTTTAGCTACCATGTAGTAAATTCCTTTAGCTTTACAGCAAATTTTAACAAATACCATTCTTACTGTGAAATATGGATAAAACATGCGTGTTCTTTACCTCTCTAAGCATTTCTAAGATGCTAGACTTCTTCAAAAGTATGCTGCTAATAGATACACAAGCTTAAAAGTGTTACAAAAATATTGTAAATACTGGCTGGTAATCATCCTTATTAGCAGCAGGCAGTCTTGGAAAGCATAAAATTTCTTGAATTAGGCTTCTTAAAGTGTCATAGTATTAAAATTAAAGCAGTCTTTGCATTTATTATTACTAACACGCTGAAAGATGGATTAGCTTCTTCCCAGGCTTCCTCCTGGCAGACCTAATGTAGCAGTGTTTCTTACATTGAGAGGATATTACCAATTTAAAAAAACAAAACAAAACCCCCCACTAATGGCAGTCATTTTTAAATGACTAATTGCTAGGTAGGGTGGGGAGGAAAACCCAGACCAGTTTGCCTAGTTGCACAAAGTTGAAGGTAAAATCTAGCTTTACCACATTGTGTTTATGCTCCACTGAAAAGACTACAGTAGTCTCATTGTATTCCTAGAGAAAGAAAAAAAAAATCAGATATTTAGATTGCACATAAGTCAAAGTATAATTAGCCTCCTTCAAAGTTTACCATTTGTTTAAATTGAGGCAGTTGAAACGACTGTTAGGTGCACAATAATAGTGTAGCAAATGCACATTAAATGAGGCATTTGTTATGTTTAAGTTGGATTCTGAACACAGTGATAGCACCAGGAAGTGTCAGGTGCATCTAAATTTAATATTAGAGCAATTGTCAATGTGTTTAGATAAAAGTAAAAGATGGTCGCTTTCACCAGAAGCAAAATATGCAGCTGTACTGCTTTGAAGTACTCTTCTAGTGTGTTCAGGCAATGCCTGAGGAGCCATTATAGGTTTGTCTTGTCCTGTAATTGAGTCAGTTCAAAATAAGCTTTTACATCTTGAATGGCTGTGTTTCACTGTAAGATGAAAGTGAACGTTCATTTTAAAATAGGTGTGGTTTTTATGAAAGGCTTTGGATCTGGCGGATTTCAATGCAACTTGTGCCCATATGAAGCTATATTTTAAAATGACAAGTGCCTTGAATGGAATAGTAAATGCTTTGCTCTATTTACAAAATTCTTTCTCTAAAATGTTCCGTTACCCTTTAAGTGTTTTGGTCCCTCTGGCTCGTATGCAGCTGAAAAATTCTAGACAATGAAAGCAATTATTATATTCTTTGTGTAATGTTTACTTGGTAGTTAATTCTGGTGATGGTAAAGTCCAGGGAGTGTATTGATAGTGTAGTTCTGGAGTGTTAGACTCAGTGTGGCAATGAGGAGTCATCAGTGTTTTCTTTTGGCTGTGACCTGGAGATTTCTAAGTACTAATTAGAACAGGAATCATTCTTGTTGCAACTTACGTGAACATTATTTTAGCCAGTGAAACTTCAGGTTGTGTCTCTGGAATTTGCTAGCAGATAATGTTAACCGTTATTAGAAGAAAACTGGGAAGTGATTCGTAAGTGAGAAATAGTTAATGGAAGAATGCTGCCCAAAGGGGAAGTACTGCATTTCTCATGGAAGAGTAAAGAGAGTAGAACTGTGTACTGTTCTTGCCATTGTATGCTTTAAGACTTGAACTGAAGAGTTTGAGAACCTTTTTTCTTTATGGAAAAAGTTTTAGGGAGGGGTATATGTTGGGATTTTTGGTTTTTTAAGGCCACAGTAGTTCACATTCTACTGGAGAACAGTAGAATGAACAGTAGTAGTGAGCAGTAGAGAACAGTAGTGGAGAACATTCTACTGAGCTTAACAGAGTCAGGATCTTGCCACTAAACAAGTAGCAGAAGTGCTTAATGTAGTAGACCAGGAAGTACTAAATTTAAATAGCATACAGCCTGTACTGAAGGCTTCTTGCATAGCTTTTTTGCATTCAGTCACTTTGCTAGTGAACTCTACAGTCAACTGGAATACATCACATGTATTCTGCAAGTTACTGTAGAGCAGCAGCTTTGATATCTTCTTGGACCTTACAGTCAGCTCACAGTTAACTGGCTAGTCTGATACGCTGTGGTGTTGTAGTTGCCACACAGAGCTCTTTCACTGTAAGCCTGTTAAATTTGGACACTGGCAGTATGCTGAGGAACGTGACAGTTGTTTTTCCTAATATGGAATACCTGCAGGGATGAACATCTTGTAAGGGAATCAGTCTTGGAGTCTCTGTATTGTTTTTATATGAATAATTACATCAAAGGAGGAGTTAGCTCAAGTGCTGGGGGGTGGGAATCTTAGTTACAGCAGTGTTATGGGAGGACAAGTAGTCCTTTGAGGAAGGGGTGCTCTGCCAGCACAATGTTCAGTTTCTCACCAGCCTTCCTGGATTCTTTACTGATCTGGTTTTGCAGTAAATAATGTGACTTATTTTTTTTTTCTTAATGCACTGGCTTCCTGGCCGTGTAGCTGCTTGATTAGAGGTTGTCTTTCTAACCTTGTTTCAATTTGAGCAAATTAGAGCTTGGTTAGAAAGCTTATGCTTAATTATGAAGACTCTTGTAGCTTTTGTTTTTTAGATTGGCTTCATAACTGAGATAGAAATTCTTCAAATTCTGTGGGCTATTTACATTTAGGGAGTACTTTAGTTTACAATATTAGCATGGCTCTCATTTTTCTGATACCTGTTGCCTATATACGAAACAGTCTGGTTTTAAATATTAATGCTCTTTTTAACATCAGTTAATAAAAAGTGATTAGCTGACTTAAGTTCTTGATTTGTGTACTCTTTATGTTGTAACCCTTGGTAAACATTGTTTTTGGTTTTTTTTTTTCTAGGTGATATTCATGGTCAGTATACAGACTTGCTTCGATTATTTGAATATGGAGGATTCCCACCAGAAGCTAATTATCTTTTCCTTGGAGATTATGTAGACAGAGGGAAACAGTCTCTGGAAACAATTTGCTTATTACTGGCATATAAAATTAAGTACCCAGAAAACTTCTTTCTCTTAAGAGGAAATCATGAGTGTGCTAGCATCAATCGGATCTATGGATTCTATGATGAATGTAAGCAAAACCTATTTCTTTTGAAACACTGTATGAGACTAATATTGTGTTTTAGAGACACTTCTAGTAGTGGCTCTTGTATTGCAAGGATTTCAATGTTCTATAAACCTGCTTTGAAACTTTCTAAAAGTACATTTCAAATAAAGGTCTCTAAAGTCTCTCTAGAGAATTCTTTGCTCTTCTGTTGTCCTTGAAATGCTGTTGCAGGAGATTGAAACCTAAGTACAGTAACAAAAATAAAGCCTTGTGAAGACAGTTTGCTAACATTTTTGTTCAGGGCATGGTACACATTGCAGGATGGCTTTGAGGAAACAGCCTTCTCTTCCTAATGTCACACTCTGTTTTTGTAGGCAAGCGGAGATTTAACATTAAGCTGTGGAAGACCTTCACAGACTGTTTTAACTGCCTGCCTATTGCAGCCATTGTGGATGAGAAGATCTTCTGTTGTCATGGAGGTAAGCTGATGACTGCTTTTAAAGGCTGTGTCTAATGTGATCTTTGAGTTAATGCTATACCAAATGGAGTGTGGATGTGCATACCTGATATTTAGCTGGAGATGTTTAACCTTGTATTGTTCTGTAAAGGTTACTGTTACGCCTTGTGATTTTCTGTGCACCTGGCAGCAGACAAATGTCATTCTTACATGATACACATTGCTCTCTGCCTTGGGGGCAAGTACATCTGTAAGTATTCCCATCAATAGATCCCTCTCTGAAGGACACTGAAATCTAGAATTCTTGCTTAATTTGCCAAGTCACTTGTTGCTGTTAGCATCTAACTGTGCCATTTTAACTAACCTTGACATCCCTGGCAGTGAAGTTAAATAACCTCCACAAGTAACTCCAGCTTCTATGGCCTTGGCTTCTTCAGCTGGTTTCACAAGGTGTTGGTGGAAGGGACCTCTAAGGTCACATTGTCTTTGAGCAGCAGGCTTGACTGACATTTGTTAACATTATAGCAGTTCAGCCAAGACTCTCTGAAACCTTTGCTGTTGAAAAATCTATGTTCTATGGGCACCTGTCCCAGTGCTGCCCTGTTCTTGTAGCGAAAAAAGTGTTTGGGACCTGCTCAAAGCTTGAAACTTTTCTGAATATTGGAACTTACCTGAGTACTCTTCTTCGTAGAAGAGGATTCCCCATATTTTTATGGGCAGTGATCCTTACAGGTTTTCAGGACCTTTCAGGGTCAATTGATGAGAATTTCAAATTGTAGTAAGAGCCATACTGCCTTTTTGCAGCTGGCTTCGCAACTACTGCGTTAACAAGCAACTTGATGCCTTGCACTGAGTGATCAGAGATGGTCTGGTAGGTGTCACACCTGCATTGTTGGTGAGATAATTAGAGCTCAGTGGAAGTGAGAGGTCTGTGGAAACCTCTAGTTCAGACATCTTCACTTGGAACTGGAAATAGAGTGCTCCCAAAATTCCTGAGACTCTTCTATAGTTTGTGAGGTTGTGTTGATGGCTGCCATCCTGACAAAATCCTGTAAAAATGATCCTGACTTTTTTTGCATCTTGTATTGAAAGCTTCTGCCTTCAGTGCTTGCTAGAATAAGCTGTCAGTCTTATGCGTAATATGCTCTGAGGTATTGTCATGTCCCTGTAAATACAGAACTAATGCAGTGGTAGACAGTTGAATCTGCCAGTCTCCAGGTAGGAATGACATGTTAAAGTACATGTATTCTCACAGGTCATCTTTTCATCTCGGTCTTAATCACTAGTGTCTTTTTTATGTTGTAGTTTTTTGTTTTTTTTTTTGGGGGGGGGGGTGTTTGTTTGGATTTGGGGCTTTTTTTGGTGGTTGGGTTTTTGATGCGGTTTTTTGTTTATTTGTTTTTTCTCTTTTTTTTAAGAACTGATACCTAACTTATGAGCTATCTCTTGTGATTTTAAGAATATGAGATACAACATCACTCTTACCCTGAGACAGCAAATCATCAGTGGCTAAAGCCGTGTAATAATTTTGCTTTCAAAAAAGCTGGTGAAGGAATTATTCTTTTACTATTGTTATACTTGATTATTTTTTTTTTTTATTTGGGGAACAGTAAAGAATGAATGATGAAATACTGAAAATACTGTGTTGTTTCAGACAAACCATTAGGCTTAGGTGGATGGTAGGAGGGTTACCAAGGAAGCTTAGCAGGTAGAATGCTATGTTGTATTACGTTCTATAACAAAATTGATTGTTTTTTATATATATGCACTTGAGACCTGAGTTGTGAGCAAGAAGTCTCGACAGCTAATTTTCAAGAAAAAAAGTAAAGCTTTATTATAAATGTGTTGGGGGTATTAACCTCTTGTGTAAACAAGTAGGAAAACTTCTGTTTTGTGCATAGTATGCTTTAAGGATCCTCTTATGAAAAGCAATATTTTGTTGCTTTATTGAATACTAATTGTCCCTTCAACTTGTATAGGCTTCATCTCTAACTAAAATAACTATCACTCACAACCGCTCTGAGGCTGTGAAATAAAGTGATAAGATTAATAAATGTGCTGTGTGCTCCTAATAAGTGGAAGTGGACATGCAGCGCACAAATCAGTTCTGCGCTTTTTCCGCTCTTTTCCAATCCTGTCCAAACTGCATTCCAGATCCCATGAAGTCATGGACGGTCAACGCCTTTTCATGATGTTACTACTATAATAAACACTGAGGCAGCAACACAAACCATGCAAGTCTGCTGGAGGTTGAAGCTAGCATGTAGAGATAAGGTAGGTGCCTTTTTTACTATATTGCGCATTTTTGCATAGTTTATTTTAAAAATATTGTCCTCTGGGATATATAATAAAACTTTGCAAAACCGCATAACATAGTAAAACAAAAGGCACCTAACTTACCCCAGTAGGCTTAAATATAGCTTAAAATACTGAATCAACTGTTTTTGCCTAGACCTTTCTGGGCATCTGTTTTTTTGAGTTCTCTGTCTCACAGTATAAGTCAAACCTTTCCTGTCGCCAAATGGTCATGCTGCTGAAAGGGTTTTTCATTGTACCCTTCCCATCACCTCCCTCTCTTGTTCCCTGTCTTTATACGTTGCTCATACAAGTCATATTTTGGCCTTTTCTGAAGTCTGTCCTCTCAACTTCTGACTTTGCTCCTTATCTTACTTCATTAAAGCTTATTCCATAACCATTATCTACTTCTTCTGTTTGCTCTGCTTTATATTCCATACAGTATTGTCCTGTTACCTATGATACCACTCTATAGTTCTAATCTTTAGAGACCTTATTATTACTTTCAAGTTTCATAAACTAAGTCCATGTTGCAGTGTCATGTTTATGGAATACACTGGTCATATCGCATTGGATTTAAGCTCTGAGACGAGAGTCACGTTCAGTAGAATACTGGATTTATGTAATATTTTCAAGCTCTGGAATTCTGTTCTTGTGACATTTATGACAGTGAAATGTCTGTTGAAGGTTAAGTCTACTTGGCAATCTTATACAGTATCCAAGGAGACCTTCTGCATTACACTATAAAAGTAAGAAGCCGTCACTTTTACCAATTCCATCTGATCAGGAAGCAGTTCAAATCTAGAGCCTGGATTTGCTGAGTCTGTCAGGAGTAATGACAGTTCATTTTCTGTTTTCCCTTAGGGAAGGTGTGCTCTTACATTTCATGAAGATAGTATACTGAAAGATACTTTTTCTGTGCCTAGCTGTCGTCATGTGACAATACAACTTAATTCAATTGTGTAATTTCCAGTTTTCTTTCAGTACACAGTAGATTGCAGCAGTGACTGTAGTAGCAGCAACTTGACAGTGAGCTTTAGCAGCCTATGTTTGCATTGTTGTTTCCTTCATTTAATGCTGATCATCTACAACTTGTGTCTGTAAGTCCGAATTTGAGACATTTCTTTTTGTGCAAGGAAGATGTTTGGGAGAAGGCAACCTCCTGGGTGGTTACAAAATGGCCTACAAACATACCGGCAGTTTTGTGGGGTTTTGCTATTTTGCAGTGATACAAAATAGCACAAAAAATAACAAGGTGCAGAGTTGAGATGTGGTAGTAATAATGTATTTTCCTTTAAAGAATTCCACATTTTGGGTGCAGCCTGAAACACCGAGAGCTGTAACCTCATGGAAGGTCACAAACTGGTTGCTTATTTCCCTGAGATAGTCCATTACTATCTCAGGGTGTTATGCTGAGTAGAATCAGAGTAGAATCCACATGCCTTAGTGCTAATGTACTCTGTACGTAAATAGATCAGATCTGGGGAAGGGGAAGTGGTAGGTTGGTCAAGATTTAAAAGCTGATAGTCTACTTGAATTTATATTACTATCCTTGTATTGTTGTGTGAATAGATTGACTAAATCTCCTTTGACATGCTATTTCATGTAAGATTTGTGCCATCCTTCACAACCTCAAGGTAATACTGTGAAGACAGGTTTAACAAGCTCGTGAGGATAAAGGCTTTTATTATAAGACTGCTTCAACAACAGCAGCAAAAATTTAAAATCTTAATACTTGGGAAAAAAGTTCAAGTCTCTTTATCAGGTGCATTGGAGTCATTGTTCCTGTAACACATACATCGCCACTGCACGAACTCTGATGCCAGTTTTACACAGTGACTCATTCCACTGGCACATATTTTCTATGATGTTCAAAGTTCTGGACTGAGTTGTGGATATGGTTTGTTAATATGAAATATCTTTCATCACAAATTAGGCCTTCATGCTCTATTTCCAAATTTGCAGCTTTCTTCATTTGGTTATTTTGGCCTAGGCATTTAAGTCACTTTAATTTGACCTTCATTTGAGAACATGTTAAGGTGCTAGAGCATCTCATGGGCTGTCTTTCATGCCTGTATGCCTCAAGTAGAAAAGCTCTAGAGTACTTACTTAAACTGTTTGGAGGGTGACTTCGGAGTCCCATGCTTTGGCTGTAATAACATGTCAATATAGCAAAACTATGCAGCAAGAGCTGTGTCTTTGATAAAATGATTTTTTTTTTGAGTAATTGAGGTCCTACAGTTTTATAAATGGCTAAGCAGCTGAGCTGTAGTAAATAATCACCACCTCTGTGCTCATTAGCTGTTGTATTTACACAGTCTAGTATTCACTTACAGCCTTCAGTGACTGCTACTCAGCTGATGTGTGGTAAAACACTGAAGGGATTTTCCTTTAGCTTTTATGAAGTAAGGTGGTTGTAAAGAATGTTATCTGCACTCGGTATAATTGTCTTAAATAATGGGAATGCTATTCTTCAGTAGTTATTTCCAGTAAATTGTTTGAGAGATTGTTCTTAACTGTAGGGTTCTGTGCTGTGTGGCTAAAAGCATTGTAGGAAAGTGGTTAAAACCCCTTGCTAATTTCATTTGTGTTATTCTCCATCCTTCTCTTCAGGGACTTAAATGTCTTGTAGCAAACTGTCTTTTATTTCTATTACAGTGGAAACAATGGATGCTGTATGACTTTGAACCTTTAATTGTGTGTTCTCTTGAACTCTTATTACAGGTAAAATATATAGATAAGTCACTTGTTTTCTTGTACTTGCAGGTCTGTCTCCAGATCTCCAGTCAATGGAACAGATCCGGAGAATTATGAGACCTACAGATGTTCCTGACACAGGTGAGTGACATGGAATTTACTGTAAATGGGTCTTAATGATGAAACAGGTTCAGTCAATTTCTGTAAAGGCAATGTGGTGACTTAAGGCAAACTCTGTTCCCAGTACAGTATTCCTTGATGTCTGCGTAAGGCATGAGAGTTGTTCCTCATAATGGCTGAGTTATCTGATCTGTTAGAGGCTATTGCTCATGTTGTCATAGCAAAGTAGGATCCATTATCCAAGTTTGGATATGTTATCCACAGCTTTGCCTTAAAACAAACTCCAGAAACTTAAAGAAAGATCAAATGAAACTAAACAGCTAGGCTTTTTTTCGTGCCTTAGTTAGGCTCACTCAGACCTTTTAGTCTGTCAAAGAACGTAATTGTTTAAAGCTTGCTGAGTGTTACTTACAAGTATTCAGGCTTCTCTGTACTTGGGGCATGTCTCCTTCCTCTGTAAATTTGAAAAGTATAGCTTCTAATTCACCACAGATGAGATTTCAATTGCCAGTGCTTTCTGTGTAATACTCTTCTGAATGATTTAATTAGTCTTCCCCAGTATTCCCTTTATTCCTGATTTTGCTACTAGTGGATTGGAAAGACTGACAGGCTATACAATGGAATGGTTTTTTAAGTGTTGATTTCAGTAGTGGTCTGAAATTAACTTTCAGAGGAGATACCCCATCTAAATGTGTTTTTGAAGCACAAACTACAATTGGAGTTAAGCCTTGGAATCGAATAATTCTACTTCCTGTAATTTTCCTCAGTACTGATGCATAGGAGTAACTCAGGGACTATATTAATGTATCTACTGTCCGTGTTAAACAGCAGCATTTCTGTGCAAGATGGTATATACACACTTGACACTGAGAAGCATTACTAGAGTAGTGAATGAGTGTTTATCTAGTATAAATTACTACATTGTTCTTTTATGCTGCTTATGCATTAAATGCATAACCAAGTAAATGTCAGTACAAATGAGTCAGTCTTTACAGAGTCAGTCTTTATCAGAGCTCTCAGAAAAGGTACTTCTGTTCAACAGGCTAATACTACTGCCTGAGCCACCCCCACTTCAGGAATGCCCTTGCAGAATGTAGTTCTGGTTTCCATGGACACTCCACTAAAATCATATGTATTCTTAGTACCTGCTAAAAATAAGTGCAGAGATTAAAACAAAAGAAGAAAAAAAGGGAGTTTTTGATCTGTGGAGTGGTTTGCAGCTTAATTCTGCGTTCAGAAGCAATAGCTGGATACTTATCAGCAGGTAAAATGAAATGTCCCCTCAGAGACGTGTGCATATGGTATAGTGGCGTAGAAGGCCTTGGCTTTTGGACCTGTTTAAGGCAACTGATATTACAGATTGAAGTAAGTCTTCTGGGAAACGAAAAACAAACTGAGATGGTCTCACTTCTGTGACAGTTTCAAGTCCTTAAAAGCTATCATGTCACTTGGTGAATGTGTGTGTTGATGCAGAAATTCTTGGTAGATGCTTGTGTGGCTTGTGCTGCAAAGTTTATCATTTTGATACCTTATTCTGGTCTGACGTAAAAAAAAAAATCACCTTTTGAACCTCAACTTCAATTTAAGTACTTCTTATTTTGGTGGCATTTTTACGGAGTTTGGAAGCTGTTCACTCAAATCTGATTCTGTGTTCCAACTTAAATCACTTGCCTTTGTTAACTGTTAAGTATTTGTATTTTGTGAGGCCAAGGTTTAAATCATGTTTTGGTCAGTGTTGCCAACCATTTTCCTATTAGTAAACTAGCTCCTTCTTTTGCGTAACCTTGAATGTCTGATATCAGCTGTGTTGTGGTATGCTCCTTGTCAGCCTAAGCTATTGCAATGGTATTGTGTGTTAAAACACAAACCTACTTGAGCAGCATAGTTTAGTTTAGACAAACCTGTTGCAGCTTTCTGCTACACCGCTGCTGAAGATTATAGTACAGGTTTCTCTATTCCTGTGTAAAACCCTAAAGGTGATTTGATTTGGGGGAGAGAATTGGAAGAGAAAGTGCTTCCTAAGCAGCTAAGACAAGCAGCTTCTGTCAGTTGTTGGAAATTCATGATAAATTATTAGCGATTGCAGTGTAACTGTTCTGTTTTGAAAAAGATGTTCAATATAGAACTAAATTTCAGTAAAGTAAGTTTTTCGTCAAACGCTGTCTGTGTTCAGTAGTTTAGATATTTGATGTAAAATGCAGTTTTATTTGCTCTGTTTCTTTGTCTTCTGAGAGGAAATAAAGTCTAAGCCTCTGCTAGAGGGGAGCTGTGACAAGCACCAAAGACCATTTTGATAGCTGTATGTAAATACAAAATGGTCTAGTTGCACAATAGGTTTCAGATATTAGTTTTGCTTCATTACAACTTGTTATTTAAAAAATAGTGTCTTAAGCATTTTGTTTACCAAATAACCAGATGTAATTGTAAATCAAATCTTCGCGGTGCCAGATAAAGGAGCCTGCTGGCATCTTTCACATTGTGAAACAATGCTGTGAAGTATTTAAATGCTTGTGGGATAGTCATTGCAGGCAAAGAATTTAATGGAAAACTATGAAACACGTTTTGAATGTTTTTTGGTTTGCGTTATAGTTGAATTGGCCTGGTTCTTTCTCATGTGAAAACGCTTTGAAAGTTCTATGCATAAATGCATTGGAGTTGATGCGGAGAATTTTTTTTAGTACCCGGTTTTTAACTCCAGATTTAGCTGACCTTATGTGGGCAGCGGAAAAAAGATCTTGACCAGTGCTAAAATAGCAGAGGGGTTTATTGTTCTAATTTAGATTCCAGGCTGATTGGCACCAGGCTTTTAGAAAAGTCAACAGTATTCCAAGCAAACTGAAAGTGTTAATCAGAATTCTGCCATGTTATATTTTGATTAAGTCTTGTCAGGTTCTTCTTGTATGGTAAGCAAGGGAAGAATCAATTGTTCCATGTTCAGAAGCTTGTGACACAAATTTATTTGCTGTATTTGTGACTGGCCTTGCATAGGATTTTAAAATATACTGCAGCTTTCAAAATAAGCTTTCTTGGTGAGCTGTGAAGTTGATGGTTGCCTTCTAAAGTGAGCCCACTGCAGTACTTCTAAACTCCTCAAATATCCACTGTAAACATGCTGGATATTACAATTAAATGCTATTTCAAAGAGCTACTTGTCTCTGACTCTTTTCATCTCAAGTTACTGTCAGTGGTGAGATGAGGAAAAAATTCTCCAGATTGATGCAGTTCATATCTTTTGTCTGAGTTGCAGCTTAAGTGTTGCTGAATTTGTTGCCAAGGCTTATTTGCTTTAGGAGAGCTGCTCTGGTAAACACAATAAAACCATTTCATATTATAGCATGATACCTCCTAAGATGACCATCCTCACTTGTGTTATCTTTCAAAGGCTTGCTGTGTGACCTACTGTGGTCTGACCCAGACAAAGATGTGCAAGGCTGGGGTGAAAATGATCGTGGGGTCTCTTTTACTTTTGGTGCTGATGTGGTCAGTAAATTTCTGAATCGTCACGATCTGGATTTGATCTGTCGAGCTCACCAGGTATGAATTACGCTGCTGTTGCTTCTTAAAACCTCTCCTTCTAGATTTTCCTGTGTCTTCGCTGCTTGTTAGTAGAATATATTTGAAACTTCTTCATTGTGTTACTTCTAAGAAAAAAATATCTATCTCATAAAGGTACTATAATCCTGTGTCCTCTTATTGATTTATATTGAACTGTTTAATGTCAGTGAAGTGCTAACACCAGATTTTCACAGTGATATCTGGTTTTCGTATTGTCTGTTCACTGTTTACAGTTAGTGTTGTATATGAATGTTAGAGGTAAAGCCCATGTTTAAAGTGGCAAAGTGAATTTGAGATTTACACTGAAGTTTCAGGGTTGTCCATTTCAGTAGAAGCCAGTTCTCTGGTAGCTGTGGCTTAAACTATCTGCTTCACTTCATAAAAGTATTAAATGTTTTTTGAATGTTTCTACAAACAAGTCTGTACATAAAAGATTTCACCATTACCTTCATTTTGGTTCCTCTATTTAGAATACTTCGGCATATATTGTTTGAATTTCTGAAATGTGCAGAAAGCAAGGTTATTTTTGGCATCATCGATATTTAAGTGTTTTTGCTGTTTTTATTAAGTTGCTTTAAACAAGTGTCCTAGTTAGGTGGACACCAGGTTTCAATTTCCTGTATAACATTTCAGTGTCATTATTTAGTCAATTTTGAAAGCTTTCTCCTTTTTATTCTGTGTCACTTAAACTTGGGTGTACTGTTGGAACCCTTGAATATTTTTCTTTGCAATTCCACTGCTAAAAAACATTAACTATTAGTCAGTGTATGGAATAGATACTAAGATTTACTAACTGCTGATCAAGATTGGTAGCAATTTCTTGTATTCCTGTAGTCACTTCAGCTCTTCATATAAGGAATATGACATCCTTTAAAATACTGTGGTGACTTAACTGCACCAAAGTGAGGAGTTGATGCACTGGTTTCAGTACATTATTAAAGTGATGCTTCTATTTTGGGGAAGAGGGAACATCCTTAGATGACGTGTCATACTCCTTGAACTATTTTAAAGGTGAATTATGCTCTTAGAGAAAATATGGCAGAACCACTATGCTTTTAGAGCATCAAAATTCTAAAAGAGCTTACAGTTGAGGTTTGTGTAGTCAACATCCAGTATAAGTAAAAGTCAAATATTACAGTTGCAATGAAGTTGGTATCCACACCGTGTGTGTTCTGAACTTACAGGTCAGACATTCAAATTCTGTGTATAAGCCATAAAATGCTGGGAATCTTTGAAATGGCAATGCATAATCAGACTTCAGGTATGAAAATATTGAACAAACTGATGCATATTTAACATTGGAAGTGTCAGACAGGTTAAGGTACCTGATTCAGGATTCAGTGTCCAGATAAGACAAAATGACTGAAATGCCAAGATATACAATAGCTTTTTGTTGAGTTCTTGCCATCTCCTTAATATAAGTCCTGTTTGCCTCAAGACTGGCTTTTTTCTTCAAAATGTATCTTTTTTTTTTTTTGTAATGTGAGCTGTATTGATTTCTGTGATGTTGACAGGTGGTTGAAGATGGGTATGAATTCTTTGCTAAACGGCAGTTGGTCACCCTATTCTCAGCTCCAAATTATTGTGGAGAGTTTGACAATGCAGGGGGCATGATGAGTGTGGATGAAACTCTGATGTGTTCCTTTCAGGTATGATACGTTTGTACATTAAGTATTGTGTTAGGTGCTGGGCTATATGAACTGAGTCAGCTTGTGTTTATGGTTAGTCTAGAGTAACATACTTAGCTACAAAGAGGACTGCACAGCAGTCCATGATTAAAACTGCAAACCAACTGTTCTCCAGAGAACTGTGTGATTTGTTGTTTTCCAAACTCCTGCATATTGAGTTACTCCCTCTATTTGGATGCTAATTTAAGAATTTAATTGCGTGATTCTTTTTAGTCACACCTAGTGGTTAGACTACCTAATTATGCAGACTAATGGACTAGTAGGGCCCTTCTAGTGTGATTACTCTGGTCAGGTTTTAATCTGTATTCTTTCCTGGACATGTTTTCATCCCCTTTTCTTTCCCTTTCTCACCCCAGTGTAGCAGTAGAACTCGAAGTGTTTAAAAGTAGTCTTTCTGTTGTATGTAGGATTAAGAAATTTGTAGGCTTGCGATGTAATTTCCTTCCCATCCATGTTCCTGCTGAATGAGATTTCATGTTGGCTTAACAGTATTTGAAATGTTCCTAGTTGTCACTGACTTAAAAGAACTTTTTAATTTTCTCCAAGATATTGAAACCATCTGAAAAGAAAGCCAAGTACCAGTATGGGGGACTGAATTCCGGGCGTCCAGTCACTCCACCTCGCACAGCTAATCCACCGAAGAAGAGGTGAAGAAAGGAATAATGTAGAAACACCATCAGATCTGTCAAGGACAAGACTCCATATTACAGTATATAATGTGTGCACTGTAAAACCATCCAGCCATTTGACACCCTTTATGATGTCACACGTTTAACTTAAAGAGACGGGTAAAGGATCTTTATTCATTTTTTTTCTAGTAGAAAGATGTGCGACACTGTATTGTAACAAGTATAGCTCCAAGTTCTAATATCCAGCATAGAGTTAAAAAAAAAAAATTAGGAAAAAACTATTGCAACTACATATTCACATTTACCACGGTTTTTAAAGTTGACCAACATCCCAGTTAAAACTTGATGTAATAATATACCAGATGAGAGCATGATGTTCCATTTGTGTAATGTGGTCTTATTGTTGCTTGATTGCTTTTACTTTGGTTATTTTGTAGCTAGAATGATGCAAATATGGTATCTAGTCTTATTTCCTGGCTCTCTCTTTGAAATTGAAATAAAGAAGGGGCTGTTTAGAACAGCCATTGATCTCTTATCCTCCCTCTAGTTCCTTATTGTTCATAATAATGCTGCCCAAATGTATGCCCCATTACACTGCAAAGTTTCTAGTATGGTAGTGATTAAAAGGCAAATTAAGTCCAAAAAGCCCAGACTGTACAGCTTGACAGCCAGCATAAATTGAGACAGAGAACCCTGTCTTGACTTTTTAACTTAAACTGCCACACAATGAATTTGTGCACTACACTATTTTAAATTATTGACATTACACTGTGCTATGGCACTTCATTTAACTTAGGTAGGACAAAAATGGTATTGCCTATTAGTTGGTAACTTGATTATGTGGTACCTTGGCTTTAGTTTTATTAGCATGAAACACCTTTGGCATGCTTAGCTTCCAGGTAACTCCTTACCTGCATCAGAGTTCATCTTACATAGTTCCACAGAACATGAAGATCCTTATTTGCTAAGCCTTTGAAAGCTGACATTCTTTTTCATAAGAGAGTGTGTTTAAATGGATGTTCATCAACGGACAGTAGGCTAGCTGATGAATAGGCTAGCTGCAAATGCTGTAGGAATGTTCAACATGATTATAAGGCTTATGTCACTAAAGATTATATCCTTTGGATTTTCATGATCAAGTTTCATATACTATTGTATAGACTTCTGCTTTGTAGTGTACTATAGTAGCAATAATTTCTGTACATGATCAAGAGTTATGCAGTATTTCTTTTCAGTTCTCTCCTTTCTCAAAAGAGTTAACATTGACAAATGACAAGATACAGAGAAGATAGAAAATTTATAGTAGGATATATGAAAGGCACAGAATTGTGATGCTTTAGGATGCAATACTTATTGGACATAACTACAAAAGCTTTTATTGAATATTGTCAAATTTGTAAGATTCTTTGGGGGAAGGTTTCAGATTTATACCATTCTAAATGTGCATCAGTAGATGTAAAACTCTTGACTTCAGTATTGTCTTTGAAAATGTTAAATTGAGGATTCTGGTAACTTACGTTTCATGAACTGGCATATTATATAATGCAAGAGATATATTGATTTCTGACACGGTGAGCAAGTTCTTTAAAATGGATTTAAGTCTCTTTTCTAATTCCATTTTGTTTTAAATGCATATTTTAAATGTAGGTTTTTTCATTTAGTAAAAGTTGTCTAATTCATTTGAATGAAGTCTGACTGGTTATTTTAACGTACCTGACTGTTCCTCAAGAAGTGTGCAGTTTCGTATTAAAAAAAACCAAACCAAACCCAAACTTACAGCATATATATTTTATTGATTTATATTGGATTGGTCTGTGGTTTTGAACGGTGGTTTAATTTACCGCACCTTGAAGCAAGCATCAGAGTTTCAGTACATAAAATAAAATGGAGAAGTAGATTCCTTCTGGTATTGCTCAAAGACATTTGTTTTTGAAGGTCAGTGATGAGAGTTGTGTAAGTGAGAATACCGTCAGTTTGTGACAAGGTAATTGATGAAATGTATTCTGTAAACCTTGACAGGCTAACTTCCTGCTCTGAGTCACTGCTCGCTTGAGATTTGGTTTTGCAGGTTTTGAAAATGCTGGGTTTTACCGAGTGCAAGCCTCTATTATAAGAAGCATCATGTTACTAAGTATCTGGATTAACACTTTTCCATTTCTCCTTAGTTTCTGGAACAGTGTCCTCTGTATCATGAATGTCCAGGTGTAAAACTGTATGTTATGTGAATACCTAACATGCTCGCTTGTGTTACAGATGCTGTGTCAAAAGGAAAATAAAAGTCTTCAGGCCTTCTTCTGTGTCCTAAAGAAATAGAAAGTTCTTAGTTTATTTTATAGCACTAGAAAGCCAGATCTGATGGTGTTATTCTGAAGAATTGCCGGGTTTATGTAGCAGCAATCACTTGCAAAGGATTTGAGTGTTATTTTGACTTCTGGGGAGCTGGGATGTCTACCAACATCCATCATCATACTGGGGGGAATAATGGTTTAATAGTGTTATCACTATGGATATTATTATTGCATACTGAAAGTAAACCAGGAGGATCAGATGCATAACGGAACTCTCCATACCACTTTAGCTGATGTTTTCCATGTTAATATAGATCTTCAGTATTTTTACTATTTGTCTGTTCTGGAAGAGGTAAAAAATGGAACCTGAATCTAATTATACTCAGATAAAAATAACTTCTCCCAGGGAAATCGCTAGTGGCTTAATTGCTAACAGTTTTTCCCTCTATGTAAATGTCTTGTCCATACGAGCCTAAAATGCCGCTACATAGCACAGTGTTAGTGTGCTGGGAAGTTACAGGAGGATTCTCAAATGAGCTGTTACACCATTTGAGGGGTATTTTTGTATGTTCTCCCCTACCCCTTTGAGGGTAGTATTTCTGATTTCGTGGCAGAGTACAGTGTGGCACACAACCTCTTGCCCCGTTCCTTTTTGGTTGGCAGGCATTTTGTGATTCTCAGACACTTGAGAAATGTGTGCTTTAATGTGATGGAAAATATTGTCCCAAGAAGTACTTCTTGGGCCTCTTTTGTGTTGATTCTTAGGGGATTCTTGCATTTACATGATGTTTTTTTGGAGTGTTTTTTGTATGCTTCTTAGTGATTAATGATTTCTCTTCATGGAATATACATAATTGTTTGCTGCTTTAAAGAGGAAAATGTTTCATATAGTTGTGGTTGCTATGCTACTCTTAACATCTTGAATGCTTTTTCTTTTAGGTAGTGTTTGTACTGATCTGATCTAGTTCCAAAAAATGCTGTAGAAATAGACTTGCTGAACACACTAATGGCCTTACACTAATGGATTGCATTCAGTTGGCAATTTTTGGACGCATAGAAGTACATGTGGCTGCTGGAGTTTGAGTTCATCTTTTTGCATCTAGTTTACTATGATTAAATGCAAGGGTACAACTCTTAGGTGTCACCAAGCTTTACCATCCTGTTATGAAGACAGTTTGTGTTTGTACTGTATCCTCTGTTCGGAGAAGAACAAATAGATATGTATGACATGGATTGTAGTACCCCATTGCAGTGCATTGCTGTGTACTTGCTGGGAAACTCCGATAGAAATTCTTCAGGTGTGTGGAAGGAAGTTGTTTTTGTTGTTAATAGCCTACATCCTTTTTGTAAGATTGCTTGAAGATAAAGATCCTCTGCTGAGTTTCTGCCAGAAGATGATAGAAGTAGGAGCCGATGAGCGGCAGCCTATCTTTTATATGAAGAAATGTTCCTGTCTGGCTTATCTTTTGGTAAGCCCAAGAGGATATTGCCATCAGACTGTGGAAGCTGTTAGATTAAATGACTGGAGTTGTGTGTGATTAGTTTGGGATTGGCAGACATATTTTTTGCTGTGTAGTAATGAAAATATGAAAGACACTACTGCTGTCTAACATGGTTGAACTGAAGGTGACCTTTTTTGTGTAGCTGGAATTTTCAGAATCTGTAGATGACAATATCCCATGTTTCACCTTTGGTGTAAAGCTCAAATGTTAACAGAAAAGGGTACCTACTTTGAGAAGGCTTATGTAGATAACAGTTGTTAAAAACCTAGCTTTTAAGCAGATTCTGAATTTCTTCCTGGTAAACTGTCAATGGTTGTATCAGTGGCTAGTGTTTCTGGACTTTCCTTACTGCCACGTTTGTTGAAGACACTTTATCCAAACCTGACAGGTAGCGTTACAGCTTAGCAGAGAGCAGAAGCAAAGTGATACTGTCAATATTGTATTGCTTTTGAACTTGCTTGAGTTGTAACTTGATGCATGATTGGCATCTGTCTGCTTTGTAATGTACATGAGGATAAAAGTGAATATTTGGCTTCAGATTAACTGGTCAAAAGGCAACGGTGAGAGAATGTCTCCTTATGCTGAAGCAGAGATGACTATAGGGCAGTCAGATGTCTCCACCTCCGAGTCCACGTGGGCCAATAATGTACTTTAAAAAGCATTGTGTTAATCAAAACAGAAATGTAACGTTCACATACGCAGTCATTCTTGTCAGTAAGGAGGCTTAGGATATTTAGGCATAGACCTGGATGGTTTTTTCCTCTGTTGTCATCTGTTTGCTTCTGCTAATTAGCAGTAGTAGCTTTCAAGATCACTCTCAGCGCAGCTGTATACTTTTTTTCCGCCTGGATCATACATCCATCTTGCTTGCTTTGTTCCAAGGTTTGATCAGGGTTTTGATGACAGTATCTAACAGGATGGCTGCATGCAGCTCATGGGCTAATAAGGAAGCATTCTTCTTACTGCCTGTCTCATGATTCAAGCTGAAGGAACCTCAGGCCACGTTGAACTGAACACTGGAATACCATATGACAGTAAGTCAGTGTTGGGATAGTAAGTAAACTATTAAGATAAGATGCAAGTTTGGGTACTTTATGGTGTTACGGGTCTGCTAGGTTCTCATCTTCCATGGGTTTCTGTAACTGGTAGTGCCTGAGCATCTTCCTTGTAGAACCCTCGAGTTGTTGGGAAACCAGCAAAGGTGTCTATAGTCACTTGTGTATCTTCAAGTGCCTTGTCAAAATAAATAATAATGATCTCAACATGTTACTTGGTAATAAGGATAAAATTTCATTGCTTCCTTGTGTCCTGTTTTTGAACTCATTTATCTCTGCGTCTGTGTTCCAAGAAATAAAAATGCAAAACCAATTCAGAATAGCTGTTTGCCACAAGCCCTTGCCAGTACATGGCTGTAGTAATCTTTTCCAAGGAAAACTACTGCTTCTTGAAACAGTCTGAACAGGTGGAGCTTTAAACAGTGTACACTCGCTGCGTGTGGCCTAGTCCATCCCTTTTCTTATGTTCTGCTGCTGCCTTGGGTAACAGAACCTGCAGCTCAGGCTGCCTGTTCAGCCTACTGCAGGCTTAGTCCTAGAAGCAAGTGTATCCAAATGCAGGTGCTAGCTAGATCCAGCTGCTAATACAGATTGGCAAGAGCTATTCTGTATGTGCAAGTGGAGATGTAAGCTCTATGTTAAAGGTGAGAAAAGCTCCCAGGCAGAGTTTTAGAAACAACAAGCACCATTTGAAAAATCCTTTTTAAATAGGGTAGGCATGCCCAGATGTTAAGTTTCAGTGTTTTAACTTGAGTTACTGTTAAGTGGAGGAAGTAAATCAAGTAGGCAAGGTAACAGTTATTCTACCCTTACAGATAGCTGATACTCAAAAATAGTGTATTTCAGAGAGCAAAATCATTATATTACTGGGTTTTCCTTTGGTAGAGAGTTGTTGTCTGCTTGTGTTGCTCTGAAAGGTTTGAATCTTCAGGCTGCAAGAGAGAATGGTGTAGATGGATCCAATTAATTATTGAGAAGGTTTAGCCAGGAAAAAGCTGGTATCTTGTGAACAAACTGTTGCAGCAGAGGCACGCACAACATTGATGAATGCAGTGAAAAACCTTGGCGAGTAAACATATTCCAATGTAATTTTTGTATCCATTACTTTGGAGTCTCAACAGACATACTGCTGTGTGAACGGTATTTCACATAGGTGTCTCTGGCTCCTTCCTAGCAGCATTTGTACAGTTCTTTGTGTAAATCCTTCATTGTCATGTTGAATTTCTGGTCATGTATACATCAGTAATTTTCCACTAGCTACCACTGAGTATTTTGTGTTTGCATTTCAGGCTGGTATTCCCGAGTAGCTTCTTGCACTTTCCACAGATAGAATGTGTATTATTCTGTGAGATGCTGGGAGAGGGAGCGTGTTACAAGAACTGCATATTAATGGACATCTTAATTGCACCTTAATTGCTTCTAGCTTTCAGGAGGCTGGGTAGGAGGATGAGCTGTAAGACTTAATGCCCCATTCCGTTGAAGTAGTGATGGAGAACAAACGCCTTATTTAATTCTTTCCTACGAAAGGCTCTTACCGTGCAACAACAAGTGAATACTAGTCTTAGAAGCTTTTGTCTTGCCTTTACCACCTAGAGTAGTAAGAAAATAGACCAAGGAAAATAGTATATCTTGTGTATATTACTGCTATACAAGAACTTAACGAGTGCTTAAGGAAAAACACTCAATCCAGTTGACGTTATTTTCTTCATGTTAGAATCGATCTGGCATCCGATGCCATCTAGTGGTAGAATGCTAGTGGGTGAAAAGCTGTTATTGCAGACTTGCCATGTTTATCTTGCACTTGTCTGATGGGGAAACTTTATCCCTTGATCAGTGCTGAAATATATTCATGCTTCCTAATAACTCGGATCTTGCTGCATGGTAGATAGGCTTACCTCAAACATACAAATTTATTTCCCTTAAATTTGGTAGACTTCTTGAGGCCTCTTAAAACTGTATGAAGATTCTGAAGGAAAAAGAATCAGAGCTGCCATGAAAAGCATAAGAAAGTTGGGTTTTGTCTTAGGCAAAGATGTCCAGGTTTCTTTCCCACTCTGGAATCTTCTTTTCCCAAGTCTAAATAAGTAAGGTGGGATTCTTTGTATAAATTTCCAGTGAATGGAGGTTGACCAGTGGAAAATAGTTAAGAAGAAATATGTTTAGGTCTGGTATAAACCAATATAACTATGTAGAGGGAAAAAATAAATGGTTCTGGCTTAGGTGTGGAGAGCTAATTGGGAGATCTTATCAGAATAGGGATGGTATTAAGTTTCAGTACCTTATCTATCCAAATATTACATAATGTGTTGCTTTTAGTTAAGCAGTTCTTACTCTGCTCCACCTATGGGCTTGGTATCATGGGCTTATACTGTTGAAAATACCTGTAGAGTTTAAACCTGATTTGAGGGAATCATTTGATACTTAGCCAGCTTCCACTAATCTAAAATGAATTGCTCTTGAAAAGCTGTATCTTCACTAGTGTGTTAGTTCGGAGCAATTACGTGGTTTTGAACTGAATCCTCCTGATTGTGCTCATGTACCTGATTTGGATGGCAGAGCCCATACTGCTGTATGCAAATTGGATGTTTTGGTTTTGTTTCACACAAAAGAAATTTGTTCCTGGTGTGTGTCCGTGATGTCAACGATCCAAACGACTTTGTGGGCCATGCCATTGTGAAGCCCCCCAGCACGGATAGGTGACACATGAGTGCACTGATAGAATGAAATCAAAATGAGAAGAGCTTATGTGACACTGAAGTGCTTCCCATGGCTGTGTAAAGTCAGACTGGCATCTGCACTTCTGACATTGTCTGTCAAGAGTCGCTGCATTCTGTTACTCTACTGTTCCACAGTCTTCCCAACATTTTTCTCTGTATCTTTTCCATTCTTTTCGTACTTTCCCTTACTCTGATTTTACTTTTTTATTTTATTGTCTCTTTTTTCTGACTGATATTTTTACCCAGCGGTGGCAAGGTCTCTTAGGCTTCCCAGATGGTTCAATATGGTGACACCTTAGGCTGCAACAAGATACTCATTTTCAGTCTGTGATGAGAGGGCTGAAATCTTTGGTGGCTGGATAACCTAGCAGCAGGAGGCTATGCACCTCAGCAGTCACAGACTAGCAGAACACCAGCAATTGGGGTATGTGTACAGTTCAAGAAGGTGGAAGAAGTACTGAAGAGAAGGGCAACAACCATATCTTGAGGCAGTACAGTCTCCTCCCCTCCATAAATGCTGTAGGGTTAATGATACCACACACAACTCTAAACAGTAGTGATGACAAATGCTGGTTGAGGCATCAGTTTACTTGGGATAGAATGCAGTTACTTGCTGACTGCAGTAGTGTGTTTTCCTTTCCGCATTCCAGCAAGCCTGAAAGGTTTCAGGGCTGCCCTTCCTTAGGTCCAGGGAGTAGCAGCATGAAGCTTGTCCTTGGGGGGATGCCTTGTATCCCTGTGTGGTCGCTTCAGGATTAGTGGTTTGGATGTCAGGTACAGAGCTGCTATTTCAGCAGACAATCTGCAGTTATGGATTGGTGCCCCCAGGGTGGCAGCAGAGAAAGGATGTGTTGTCCTGCTTGCTGGCATGATTTGGTTCCAAATATATAGCAGTCTAGTGGGAGGTAGACAAGAGTTTCAGGTGGTTGGTTACTAAGGGGAGGCCATGCTGGAAGGTGTGCTGATCACCATTGTGGCCTGAGGCAAAAGTGAGAAGGGAATAGAGAAGGAAAAGCTTGAAGACAGCCATGGTCAGAGTTACCTAGAACTTGTAGCTGACCTGAGAGCAGTTTTTGGGCAGCCTGCATGCCAGACTTACTAAAGCTCAGGAGGAGACTGTGGGGAGACCAGTATCTTCAGGAGACATTTGGTTTCTCTCCAGAGTTCCCACATTATGCTCTTCGGTAGTGACTCACAGGCCAAGTGCAGGAAAAAAGGAAAGCGAAGGTCAGCTTGACTCTTCTGGCAGCTTTCACTCCCCTCTGGTCTTCAGATACCCTCTCTACTTGGTGCAGGTGAGCATGAGGTAATGTGGCATGGAAGCAGACTCCATACAAAGCACTTACTAATGCTCTAGTGGCCACACTCTTTAAGTTTGATCTGCTAGTCCCTAGTGGGCCTTGTTGAACCCCTAAGAGAAGTTTGTACTGGCCCACTCATTCCTATCTCTGTATTTCTGAAGTTCCAGGTCCCACTGGCTCCCCCAGGGCCCTGTTTGTTCATCCACACAGGGATTATGGGCCACCTTTTGAGGAATAAATACAATTTGTATGCTTTTACTGAGCCATTCCAGTTCAATTCAGGTGTTTTAACCACTCAGATTTTGGGGTTTCCACCTCAGATTACTTCTGTGGCTTTCTAGAGTGCAGACTGAACCATGTGTTAAAGCTGGAAGGGTGTGATAACTCTTAAAAAGGTGCTTCAGCAAAGTCTAGGCTCAGAATAAATGGATACCTTCAGCTTTCTGCTGCATTATTGGGTCAGATAAGTGCAATGGGATGAATAGCATGTATCTGGTTTCAGCTCTTATAGTAGTATCTGGTAGTTGAGACAAAATAGTAGCTCATGCCCTCAGGGTTCTGCGATGTTGACCTGAGGCTACGAGGCAGGCTGGGAGAAAATGGGAGCTCAGGTTTGTGGTGATAGGATTGAGCATACCTTGTTGGGCACCTCTGGGAATCATGCAAGAGCTTGACTGTCACGTACTTATACTTGTTAGGCATCCGTTAGTTCCCCTACAGTGCTGCATGTTTAATTTTTAGGAGGTAATAGAGAAATGCTAATGGCTTCTGTGTCCCCCTTTAAAGTAAACACAATTCAGAACGAGATAAAGTTTGTTTCTCGGTTATCAAAATGGCCACGAGGGGGCATCAGTGTACCACAGAGAAGAGTTTGAGCCTCAAAGTGGCGCTTACAGGAGACAAGTGCTCGCTTAGTCAGTCACCCATGCCTGTACAAGGAGGCTTTGTTAGGTAGCTAAGTGCAGTATTTTTGTGTAATTTATCTAAACCACAAACTGATTATTTGCGGGCAGTTATGGGCAGATTTTTTTTATTGTGATTGCATGTGGTAATTTTTGTACACAGCTACTTGAACTGTATTTGTGTTGTTACCTATTTACGTACATAGGGGGTTTTAGAGGTCACGGATCTCCTCAGCCACTGGTTTTAGTCGCCTAGTCTTCAAACTGAAGAAAACTGGGTGGATGAAGCTTATAATATTATTGCTTTATAAAAAAATGTCTGCTCTATGCTGCAAATATGCTTTCCTATCTCCTTTTCATGGTAGTCTGTAATCCACAAGTATGCAGGCAATGCATCTGCCTAACAATCTTTTAAAGTAGATAAGTATGATGGTGGAAAGCAAAAATATCAAAGGGCTTCTTGGCAATAGAGTGGTTGTGAGGACTAGAGTGAAGATGTGAGAGTTCCTGTAGGCCTGCAGTCCAGGTTAGATTCGTTACCTGAAGACAGTAATTATGTGTCCTGTGTGCAATACTGGGAGCACTAGCCACCATTTCCTGATAAAGGGTTCTGTTTTACTCTGGAACTTTTCCAAAGCTTTGGTTCCTGCTCAGTCTTTTATTTTGATTTTTTTAATTTTCTACTTTAACCTTTTCAAAGAATGAGCAGTAAGAAAAAACATTTTCTCCACCCCTATCAGAAACACTGCTTTGTTGTCATATTTTTGCTGACCCACAGATAACACTTCTAAGCAGTAGCTGAAGAAGACACTGCAATCCTTCCTTCACAGTGGTGCTGTCATACTGTCAGTATGTACTGGGCTGCTGCAGGACAGTAGCACTGACCTACTGCAGGGTTAATGTGCAGTGTTGTTGTTGGCTGCTCATCTTCCTATGCTGATTGCTACTACATGTCAACCTCTTCTGTTTATACTTTGAACTGATGTCTGCAGTTCTTAGAAGCAGCTTGACGGAGGAAGAAACTACCACTGTGAGACAAAGAAGAAAATCATGATCCTTGCTTTGCTTTATTAAAAGTAAATACCAGAGGATGACCTGTGCTATGCTGGGATGATTTAGTATCCTGCAGTGATCTTGCATGTGGTTTTGATACGTAGTTTCTACTACGACTGGGGATGAAAGCATCTGTGCATTCTTCCTGCTGGAGCCATTTGTTAGTATTCTGCTGCTGCTTGTAGCTGTGGAAGATTCAATGTCAGCATTTTGTCAATGAGGTAGGAGTTTGATTTCTAAAACTTCACAAGATGCTTCTTGCTCTTCCTCTAAACAAACTTCAAGTGACTGCAATTTTCTAAAACCCAGTTTTGCATTTACTTCACATACATCCCTATTTCTTAGGAAAGCAGCATGTATACTTGAATTAAATGACATTAACCTGTGATATTAAGTCATCTGTCCATGTAAGAGATAGCACACATTGCTCTGTACAACTTAGAAGCAAAACAAGGACTTCCAAGTGGAGAACATGGGAATGATACACATGCTTTGAAACAGGCACCTAGCTTATACTGGAAACTGCACAAAATTCCGCTATGAAGTAACATTTGGAAGTCAGTTGTTTTCCTAAGTTTCCCTATAGGAAAAACAAAAGTGGTGTGCTGTGGTTGGTGCTCACCTCTCGTTTCAGTCAGGCTGACTTCTTTTGTTGCAAGAAAATTGTCCACACATGGCTTTAGCCTTAATATTTCCATGCTGGGAGTACGAAGTGTTGCAGGCCTGGTGGGAAATAAGCTACTTGTATAGTTCCTTATCCACTTATGGTGGTCTTCTTTACTTTTATGTATCTGCTTTCTCCAGCCTGAAAATCTGCCTTTATTACCTCTGCTCCATGGTTGTTAGTTTGTGGCTTCTGCTGACATGCCTTCTTACAGGTAGGTGTGTGTATGTGTTATAGATACATATGATAATGTATCTCCTGTCTCCTTTCTTTGGAGTGGAAAATTGGGGTGGCCAGGTTGAGAGCTGGTCACCCCCGGGGCCCATGAGACACGCAAGCTCATTAAAAACAAAGTTAAAAGCAGCAGTTTATTTGCCATAGCATAAGGTAAAGGTAACTTACCCTGCTGAGGTTTTTGCATGTCCTGTGCTGCTTTAGCAAGTGTTTTGCTGGTATCCAGGCTACCTGTGTTAAGGCTATTCAGCTGGAGGTGGTTATGATTGGTAATACTGTTTTATAAATAGTACAACTCTCAGAACAATCCCAGAAACAAACATATCTTTGAAATGCATGATGCTGCTGGCCAAGAGAGTAAACAAAGTGGCCTTTCATAAGAGACGGAGTTATGCCTTTATTCACTTAAATTAGAGCTGCAATAATTTAGGAAAATGGCATGTAGAAGTTTCTGTTGCTGCCTGAAAGGAATTCTTCAGCTGAGTTCTGTCATCTGTAGCACAGATATTGGTAGAATTTATACAAGCTCTCTTACTCTGTTCTCCACAAAGAAAGACTTCATCTGGCCAAATGCTGACCTATTAACAATTAGTATTTCCCAAGAATTCAATGTCTTTCAGTGTTGTTCACTTATATAATAACATTTGGACAGAAAGAACATGGCTGTTTTCAGTGGCAGGTCATCTGTATACCAAAAACCCTTTTCTTCCCCAGAGCATGATTTCCTTAAGAACTGTGGAGATGCTGCAGGAAAAACATTGTTCCACAAAGCTAAACACCTATTTAGGCGTTTTAGTGTACGTACCCTGAACCTAGGTTATTTCTAAACCTCCTTGACTTCCTCTTTCAAAGAGTTGAACTCTTCAGATGTTACCATTTCATGCTTCTGTTGTAGCAGTTTGCACCCCATTTATGATGTGGGATCATGCAGGACTGTCAGGTTTTTGTTTGGTTTGGGTTTTTTTCTTTTAAGAACTCCAAACTGTCATAGATTAGAACATTAGCTGCAGTCATGCACCATCTGTTGTTGCCTCTTGGGCATACAAGCATGCTCCTGAATATCCCCTGTGTCAATATCCCATATATGATAGGTAGAGAAATTTAACTAGTTGTTGACATAGTGTCAGTGTATTGATTGTATTTTTTCTAAAGCAAGTTGTGTACTTCCCTGTATCGCATGCTGCGTCAACTCAAACTGTTACTGTTGCAGCAGATACTTCAGTGAAAAATCTGTAATTTGCCAGGCATATTAAATGTTCATTAATTTCAAATTCATAAAACTTACAGAATATAGCTGTACCCACATCCTATATACTTCTGTAGCTGTTGACTTTGTTGAAATGCTATTTCACAAACAAGAACAAACATTGTTCCATAAAAAGCAAGGAGCTTATGTTGATCCCTGTAATTACCTTTTAAGCAGATGGAACATACCTGAACAGCTCATTTCTGCAGCCCCAGGCACAGAGGTATCACAGTTATGAGGAATCAGTCTCACTTCTATGAAATGGAATGACAGAAAAGATAAATTGTGAACTCTTCTTGGTCCCTCCCACACAGCAAGAGTACTGTTGAAGGGACATGGAAAGCCTTGAAGAAATAGCTAAATAGAAATGAATGCTGCATAAAATGCCCTGGGTACTGAAAAACGCTCATTTTCTATGCTAACCATTCCCAATGTGAAGCCTTCGGTGCTGCGATGGTCATATTTTGAGGCAAGCCAGCCTAGTGAGTCAGCTTTCTGGACAGAATCCTGCATGGATCACTAACAAAAAAAGCCCAGGAGGGCAAAGGTTCATTCTCACACTGTATGAAAGCCATTTATTTGGGCTCAGGGTTTATCTACTACAGCAAGGAATCAACCTTTTATTGAACATAAGTCTCATTTGAAGCCTTGCCTGATGATTAATATCTGCAAACTGTCTATTGTTGGATCCCAGCACAAAGCCTGCCAGGTCATGTATTAATTGAAGCATGACAAACAACTGTTTTGCTCATGGACAATAGCAAGAAAGGAACAGTTCAAAGGACTACGGTTGCTAATTTGGAACAAAACTAAAAGATAGGACCTGGATTCCTTTCTTTTGGCTTGCACTTTATCATCAGTATTTCTGAAAGCAGCTGGAACTTCTGCTAATGAGAAACAGGGACAGGCTGGCTTCAGCTGAGATGTGCGCTGCGCTGCCTATGCCATCTGAGCCCTCATCCCCTGAGGAAGAGTTCCAGCCTATGGGAGGGCACACAGTGGCTGTGCCTCCTGTCCTCCTGGCTCTGCCAGAGCAAAACCCAACTCCCTATGAGAGTCCAGGAGACGATGCCCAGAACCTTTGCACTGTTTCATTGCCCTGGCGACAGCATCTTCTTTTCTGAGCTGCTTCTCTCCCACAGGTACTGTTGCAGACCCTGGGTCTGCAGCTTCCTCTTTGCTCTTATTGCCTTCCAGTGGTCTGGCTTTCCACTGATGCAAACCAGAAATAGGTTAGGCATAACATTACTCATGAAAAGGTCAGTGTCCTCTTGCATATATTCACCTTCTATTGATTTTTGGTGACAAGGCATACCCAAAAGAACTAATACAATATAACCATGAAATAAAAAACTAACCTTACTAGTTGGTTCCTGTAACAGATATCCCTAGTACATAAATCTGTTCAGTTCAAGCACTCATCTCAGTCTGGTTGTCTTGGATATTCTGTCAAGTATTCACAAAAGAATGCCTGTAGCAAGTCCAGATAGAAGGCCTTTGTCCTCTCATTCTTAGTATAACTTTTTGTGCATTGCAATATCTTTCTTCTGCAGTGTGGAAAGGGTACATACAGATGTTGTCTTTAAATGGCTTTTTGAATCTGTGAAAGTTTGTCAAGGTTTGTTCTAAAAGTAATGCAGCAGCTGTATGACAGAGGTTGGCCTCATTCTCTGGTCCTCTCTAGTTTACTCATGTGGACATGTCTGCGAGTCCTGCAAGACTAATAAACACATCCAGAAGGAAGGTGCGTAATGTGACCTATGCAACCTGTTTAGTCATAAACTGCCTTTGAGTTGGAACTTGAATGAAGCCCTTGCCAATGGCTCATCTCATTGTTGTCACCCTGTTCTGGATCTAATGACTGTACAAGCTGAAGTCTAGGAAAGTTGCCCCAAAGCCTAAGCCTATCGCAGACCTAAGAAATTGAATTCTCACACAAGCAGGCAACTCTCTTGTTGAGACAATTCTGTAAGGAAGAGGAAGAACCTTAAGGTAAACCTTCAAGTTGCTGAGCTGTCTCAGGGAGACACTTCCTCACACTGAAGATGACATTAATGACACTGCTTCCTTGCTCCCTGTGATGGTTCTAGTAGATAGCAGATCTGATTAATCTGCCTTTCACTCATCACAATATTGGGACTTTACAGTACTTCAACAATTGTAGCCTTTTCCACATAAGGACTTTGCTTTTGCAGAGTCTGCAGACAATAGTAGCTATCAGTTAAGATTAATTTGTTTAATCGGACTAGCTTGTGGGAGAGGACAGGCTTTCCCTTTTACATGGATAATTAAGCTTTATCAAATAATTTCTATGCCAAGAGGGATAGTACATAATTTAGGATTTGAAATGCTTTGCTGTGTATGTATTCTTTTCTAGTGGGTAAAACAGATGTTACAGAAAAGCTTTGTGCAAACATGAGAATTAACCAGAGATGAAAGAGAAAGCAGAACCATTTTATCATTTCATGTGGTACTGGTGTCCTGTGACTTGAGTACTGCTTTTAAAGCCAATAGGTCTTGCTCGTGTTAGGATTCAGTTTGATTTTGCATTGTCTCTTGGTAGTTTTGCATTATTGAAAAGCAGTATAGAATACTAGTAGAAATTAGCTTTTCAGATCAATTTATTGAATTTGTGTTCTTCAGGTATATAAGGTAGAAGGAAGCTTTTACATGTATTAGCAGTCCTTAATCCTTTTAAACACTGATTCAGTGGAGTACTGAAGTGTTTACTTAAAATTAAGCACAGTAGTAGTTCCCTTTCAATCATTAGTACTATTTGCATACTGAACTTTACAGAAGTGTTCAAGCAGTTACCCAGATCAGGACCATAAACAGGGACTCTTTAACATGGCAGCAAAGTACATTAATGCCAGCTCTAATCTTTCTTCAACTGTTTCACACCTTTATCCCGTTAGTGTATGCTTTCTCCAGTCAGTCACTTGACATATACCTGGCTGATAGTTTCATGAGAAGCTTCCTGGTCCCTTAGGGTTTAGCAAAGCAGTGTTACAACACATGCTTCGCATGCTTTTTTATTGAAAAAAAGCCCCCGAAACTGGCTTTTTTCCAGTGTTCTTTGACCTCAGCAAAATTATATGGTTGCAATTGGAAACAATGTGGCTTTTGACCTACAATTTCATCTCCCAAGTTTTGCTACTGGCTTTAATGTCGCATACATACTGTGACAGAGGTGTGGTAGGCATTTCCGTCTTGTGTATCACTAGCTAAGAATCCACCTCAAACAGGAACTGGAGGTTCTCCAAAGCTTATGATGCCTGTGTCTGATAGATGAGTGTCCCCAGCTCTTTCCACTATATTCTAAATATTTGTGATCTCTCATTCATGCAGTTGCCTGCAGGCTCTGTTCCGCAGTTTCTTCCTAGGGTTTCCCGTAACTCAAATGCCTCATTAGTTACTGGTTGTCCTTCATATGAAAGTTGAATGCAGCCTTAAAAAGATAAAACTGAATGCCTCAGGCCATTTGAGAGCTGTAGTTGTGTCATCCTTTCTTTGAAGGCGTAGCAACTCATATAGGAAATGTGATCTAAAGATCAGGGAGGGTGGTGGAAAGGTGAGGAATCTTGTCAGCCTTCTATGAGGGTGCAGATATGTGCAGGTGTGGATTTATCTGTAAGTCGCTACCTTGCTCACGCATAATCCATGTATTGCAGCCTTGACTATAGAATTCTAATCTTCCTTAAATATAGCTGCTTGCAGAGGTATTGAAAAGGCTCTAAGAAGGAAATTACAAGCAAGAGTAAAAGCTGATGTCCCAAACTGTTCACAGAAGAGGCTTTGAAATCCGCTGGAGTGATTTGAATGGCAAATTTGTCTTCCTTCAAATGAGAAGTACTCACATATCCAAGTGGCACTGAGAATCTCAGCCTCTATTTATATTTATATGTACTGTTTTTATGTGACTTACATATGCAATCTTTCACACATGCATGTTGCCAAGCTAAAATTGCCATGTTACAGTAGTGTTCCCATCACTGTAATGTCTGTATTTTGGGCAGGGGGAAGAGTCAAACTAAACGGCTGCCATCTTATTTACTGACCCTAAATAGATCCTATTTTCTATAGGAAGTGATTTTGTTTGCTTGAAGGCAAGCGAAGAAACAATATATCTTATCCAGATTCAGTAAATTTAGTGTTGTTGGTGTCTGAGTAGTAAAGGGAGAGAATACAGAAGAAAATGAATGGAAGAAAACTTTATTCATGTCTTGCTATATAAGCTTGTAGCTCTGTAAAAAAACTCCAGAAGTTACAAAGCTCTAAAAGAACATGAAGAACTACTGGAAAAGAGCTGAAAGGAATTCTCTATATAGGGATCAACATATGAATAGACATCAATATCACACATGGACCAGCATGATTCTTTTATCTATAACCTAAGTGATATTGATATCTAATTTTAAGATGAATTAGACCTACTCAGTAGGATGTTCCATCTGGACAACCTAACTGCTACACTGCTAGGAAAGTGTGGTAGGTTTCTGGTGCTGCAGTGATTGTGCAATGCAAAATAGGCTCCAGGAAGCTTCACTGGGGCATTTTATGAGGGAGGTTTACCGGTAATTTAGTACAGTCTGAGCCAACATCTGGTAAGTCCTAGAGTAGAAGAAAAAACAAAAGATGTTGCAGTCAAGGCTGTGATGATATATCCATTAGAACTGCAAACTATGAGCACATAATCCAAAATATGTAGCCTCATAAGCAAAAATACAAGCAGAAGTGATCAGCCTATGGTCTGTTTTCTGTGTGTGTACAAGAAGTATGTATCCACTTCAAAGACTAAAAGAAGCAGCAAGAAATCAAAGCCTACTTTTTCTAGCTGTCTCATTCCACTTACCATAGTTTCAATACAGCCTGAGTGTGATGCCTAGTGCGCACATTAGGCTATCATGCTTGGTGTTTCCTTCACGGAAGTTCTATAAAGATGTTACAGCAGAGGGCAGTAGGAACCTACCTCTGCTTAAAGTTGTTGTGTATCACAAGCTTGCAAGCTTTTCTTCCTACTCCTCTCCCCTTCTCTAATGACATTCAGGGGCCAGATAATACATATAGAGAGAAGCTGCTGCCACAGCTGTTGTCGTTGCACTTGTCACAGCGAATTCAAGGTCTATGTCCGTAGATCCGTTTTGAGTTTGTGAACTGATTCTCTAGATTTGATGTATGCTGCAAAGAATCCAGGCCGAAGCTGATGGCAGAAACTGGGCAATTTTTATCTCAATTTAGAATCCTGTAACAGTTGGTAGAAGGGAAGTGATGTGACAAATGATACAGCTCATCCTCAGGCATGTTTCCTGCTAGCTGTTGAAGTATCTTAATCCTCTCCTGGAAGGCTGTTCCTTAATTTCCCAGTACAATATATAGGGTCTGAAAACCAGAGCCTTTAAAAGTGTGTGCATTTAGAGAAGGAAAAAGCTGATGCTGCAAGGCTGCTTGAGCTGGGAACCTTGCAGATCCATACAGCGTGATGATGTCAACAGATCCCCTCTGCGCGTCTCTTCTCTTTAGTCTTCGCTCACCTTCAGCATCTTCTGCATTCCCTTGGGTTTGGTTGCCACTGCCTCCTGTCAGTTCAAGTTCGTGTTCCAGCACTGCAAGCCACCTCAGTAGGTCTGGGATTTCCCTCCTATCCTGTTTTTACTTCCAGAAAGGGGGGACATGCTCATACACCCTCTTCTCAAGTTCAGTGGATTTGTGTCGCAGCAGTAGGCACAGTCATCTGAGCGTGGTGCCAGTTCATAGCCGAGATCAGCAGAGGCTTTGAACTTGCTCCCTCTAATTGGAAGTAGCCAGGTCTGATGAGCTTCCCAACAACATTGCAAAGCTCAGCTTTCCCCCACCTCCAGCCTCTCCAGGCGTGTGAGAGTGTAGGTGTGCGGGAAGGAGGGAGTTGCCATTGTGAAGAATTGTTCAGGAGAGTGGGGGATTTACTCATTTCCTGGTTTACTGGTGAGGATCTGCCTTATGCATCGCTACACCTAGGGTGTATTTTTAACTCTTCCCCGGTAACTATAGCATACGTGCAGATGGACTTACTGAAAGATAGATAAAACATACTACGGATGACACAGACTGTGCATAGGGATGCTAGGAATGTGCCTGGCTGTAGAAGTTCCTAGCTCTTGCAGTCATTCATATTTTTTTAACTGAGACATTACTAGATGGTCTGGTCTCTTTTTTGTCTTTGTTTGCCTATGTGCTTGTAAAGGATAGGTTGAAGGATAGGTTGGAATAAAGACTCATGTAGCAGAGAAATTCATGAAGTGGGTTGCTTCGGAGGCCAGATCAGTCCCATCTTAGAGGACAGAGTCTGCTCACTGCATGGTTTTTCAGAGCTGTCCAAGGGTGGAAAATACAAGCAATGAGAGGTGAGCTGTAACTTCCAAAGAATCCCCTATATTGTTCTCATGCTGTTCTGTCTCTGTAACTCAGATCAAGTCCACACCAGGCAAAGTTCCATTTTGGGTAGACAACTGTCTCATAAGGATAAGCAGTAGGAATGGAGCCAGGGAAATGAGTTATTAAAATCTTTTGCTTTGGTAAAGTCTGTAGCTTGTCACATCATAGCATTGTCATAACTCTAGTGTTGTGTTATTGCAACTATTGCATCTGCATTCAGGTGAGCCCTTTGTGCCATGCTGTTGTGCTGCAGGGGACCAGAGAATACTTGAACTTTTGCCTCCTTCTGAGAGCTGTGCCCAGGATGCTCTGATACCGGAAATGTCCACTAGGTACCGGCTGGAGAACACGCACATCTCAAAGCTAAATAGCCCTGAAAAATTCCTTTTAGAAACTGGTTTCACTATGCATAGCCATAAAGGTTGCTTTTACAAAACTATACCAAAAAAAGCCTCAACACACCCCCCCCCCCAAAGAAAAAAAAGAACAAAGCAACCCAAAACCCAATCTCAGATTGGCCAAGAAAAAATATCAGTGAGGTGATTATAGCAGAGGAAGTTAGTTAATGATTTTTCCCCTAAAATATAATCATGTGGACAGATAAACATGTATTGAAAATATATTTAAGTCCAAATTTCAGTGCTTATACCTGAAGAGACAGCCAGCAGTGTAAAACAGAGCCGTGCAGTTTCAAGAAATCCATAAGTAGGCGCTTTGTGGTGTATTATCACAGATTCACCATGAAATGTGAAGAATGCAGCTTGAAAGGGACGTCTGTTCCCAGCCCAGCCTCTTGGGCAGATGGGTGTCCAAAGGCTGTTTTCTTCTGCGGGCATCAGAAGACTGAATGATTCGTCATGTAAAATGTCCCAGGATGACAGAGACTTTTGTCTGGGAAGGGAAGTTTTGCATCTAAATTTGAACTCACTGTTTGCCAGTGTAGACCTTTGGTGTGAACACTTGCGCTGGCTCTGTTCATTGCATTCTAGAGGAGACCAGATTCACTGAAACTCTGGAGGAAAAGTTAACATTACTCTTATCTGCTTCAGAGCCCCGCATATGCTGTGTGGTCCCAGTCAGATAACTCCTTTCCTATCAAGTCATGCTGCAGCGGTACCTTGCTTATGTTTAATTATGTGCTGCTTATTAACTGAAAATGGTGAAAATCTGTTCAGAGGACAAGAACAAAACTACTGAAGCAAAACAGTGAAACTCTTCAAGCAAACAGGTTTGGTGCTGGAAGTTGCTGGTTAAGTAAACTGGAAGCATTTCACCTCCTCATTCTGTTTACAATTTCAAGGAAACCTTTTGAGCCTTCCTTTTTCAATTTGACAAACCAACAGCATCTCATTCCAACTCTGATTTCAGATGTTGTACACAATGTCTGTTGGTACAAAGCACTTTGAAAGGCAATTACAGTATTTTATTTTGCTTTTTTTTGTTATTATTATTTTTAATTATAAAGCAAATTTGAACATTCTGACATCTTCCAGAGATGTCACAAAAAAAGCTTCCAGGAAAGATTATTTTGAAGCAGTAGTGCCTGAGGTAGGTCAGTATCTCATGCAGATGTGAGGTCAGCACCTTACATATTTAGGTGAAGGAGTTAGATTACAGTAGTTAAGAGAAAATAGAGAAACAAATATTCACATTGAAGCTGTGTAGCCTGTTTTAACATTGGTAAGACTTTAATGGATGGCTGCTTTCATGTGCCTTCCTGTAGCTGAATCTGAACCTGGGAGCTGTTAGAAATGTTAAAATCCTAGTGCAGGGTCTTGGGACTCCATCATCCATGGGTTTTCCCACATTATGGAAGTTCTGAGTCTTGATCAGCTCTTGCTGGTAGGGAAATTTGAGTCAAAGAGTTCAAAAAAGACAGGATTGATGCAAACACAAAGAAAAGAACTTGACAACAGTAGAGCACCCAAATGTTGAGGACCAGATAATATGATAGTGTTAGCTTCATTATACGTGCTTAGAATATAGTAACCTAGAGGAAATACTCCTGTTGTTACAGAAGTGCTACATTACCTGATAGGTCTTCTGGTTTCCAGTGTCTGAGATCCATAGTCAGCCCTCTTCAGAGTTGTAGGTGATGAAAGAGGAAGGGAAAAGCAGAAGTGGTCACTCTTGAGCACAAACTGAGAGGAATTTGGGCTCTGTATCTGCCTGCTTCATTGTCTGGGGGCTGAACAGCTAAGTAGTGAACTGTGTGCCCTAGTTCATTCTCTGGTATGCTCCTAGCAGGTGCTGAAATGCCCATAAAGAGATCAGACTGTAATGTTCCCTGCTGGATTTGTGATGGCAAGATTGTGGCAGTGCCCATAAGGAAAAAACATTGAGGCAGTGATTTGTCACACAGGTCACTTAAATATCCTTAATAAGAAGCTTCAAGCACATGATTAAGAAAGAAGAAAGTAGCAGTACAATTGCTTCTTTATATTTCACAGATGTTTCCCAAAGTAGTAAATTCTTAAGACCTACACTATGAGCTAATCCCTGGAGTAACACCCTCTGCTATCTCAGAAGAGTTATGATTATTACTATTGCATAAATACACAAATGTGCCAGGGATCAAGGCTTCATTGTTTCAAGGTGTGCAGTAGATAGAGCAAGAGGGGCCACCTGATGGTAGTAGATTCAACCTAGAGGGAAAGACAGACAGAGGGAAGCATTGCAGTATGCCCAAGTCATGTATTATCTCAATGGCCTTTGCTTAGCAGGCCTTACTCTGAAACACAGCGTTCTCTTTGCCCTGCTTTCAAATTCTTAAAAAATCCTTTTAGAAGAAATTAGGCAGAGGTTAATAGTAGCTTTACTTCGAAATCTGCTTATGCTTTACATAACATAAAAGCCTGCCTGTCTAGGTTAGATGTCTGCTTAGTTCTGTGCCACCTCATATGAGCGTAACGAGTAAGACTCGGTCTTAAACAACAGAAGGTCAACTGAATTCCAGCTAATCCATCTCTTTCAACTCACAGAAAAAGGGGAGGCGGGGAGGGAAGCCTGTGCAGTATAGAATGACACTCAAATGGTGAGCTTATTGTAATTTCAGAGGTGAATTTAGGTAAGTTTAGCCTGTTCATCCACAGTCTCTACTTTGGGATCAAGTACAGCTCATTGGGAATGCTACTGTGGCCAGCAAACAGCATCTGGCAGATCTTGTAGCAGTTACAAGGAACACTTCAGCTCTTCCAGTAAGTGCAGCCAGCCACGATGATATGTATAGATGATTCCTGGTGTTGGGGTGTTTTTTCCCCACAGCTCTTCTTTCAACAGCTGGGAAAACCTCCATGGATTTGAGACCTGCATTGTAGCTGGGAATGAGTCAGCCTGGGTTTTGCCAGCATGCAGTTCTGCTGGCCACGCTTGCATGCTGCTCTGATGCTGAGGTAAAACCTCCTACACCTCCGAGATCAAATGGGGTGCCAAGCAAACACGGTCAGAGAGGTTTTGGTCACACAAGTGCCTCTTTTAGTGCTCCCTGTGTCCCTTGGCACAGCACCACATCATGTATGCATGTGCCTGCAGTCCAAAATGTATTAGTGGCATAGCTGCCAAACTGCATGATGTAGTCAAACCTCTAGCTCCCCGTTTTCACTTGTAGTTCTCTTTTGTTATTGTTGCTTTTCAGATTTGTCTCTGCTCTTAGGAGGAGTATCTGCAGCTTTGTTTCATGTAGAGAAAATGCTCGTTTGAATTCTTCTTGCTCAAGGAAGATCTGAAGTATCACTGAGTCAAGGGCTTTCTAACCTGAATTCAGTAGACTTCAGGTGAGGTCCTATATTTGCCTGTATTGTATTTTCTTTATATTTTACCCACACTTATATTACTTCCCTTGTATTATTTCATGGCCCCTGGTAGCACTTGAGAAAAGTTCCAGTTTAGTACTGTACATGACTGTCATTAATGTGCCAATGACTCTGTCTTCCGTATCACTGAGGATGCTGAGAAAGATGCCTGGAGACATCACCCTCTTTTAATATTTCATGTTTATTTTTACCCTGTTTACAGTGTTTAGGGAGATCTTATTTTGCATGACCTGGCTTGTATCTGAGATGATTTGAATCAATTTTGAGAGGAAGCTCTGTGTAAATTATCTTCTGTAATCTAACCCTGTATCTGATACTTCCTTTTCGTTTGTGGTTATGTCTAAAATGAAACAAACAGCAGCAATATCAGCAACAGAAATTAACCAAAGATTTGTGCTTTAGAGACCCAGGCAGTACATAATTCTTACTTCTCATATGCTTTGTATGCCTATAGTGTTTTCTTTTGCCTCTTGGAATTTGTTCCTTCTCTTTTTATTGGCAATAGATGCTGTCATTACTGCCACAGAGCAGAGCTCAGCGATTTTTCAAGGATGCTTTGCTATATTGCATTTTCTGTCCCAAGATGGAAGTCAAATGTGTTGGCAGAAATTTAGCAGAACCCAAGAGACACTTCCTCATGAAGAAATAAGATGCAGCTAGACAGCTTAGCAAGAATGGTGGTATCTGCGGCTGAGTTCAGTGCTCAGTGGGAACCAGGAACCACTCACTGCCTTTCTTTGTGGTTTCCATAGGTGCTGTACTTCCCAGTTGCCTGCACACGATTCAACATTTGTCCATATGAGGTATTTGGTATCTAAGTGTAGTGGGATGGCCATGGCTGGCAGCCAAACTTCCACCAGCTGCTCACGTACTCCCCCTCCTCAATAGGAAGAGGAAAGAATGGGAAGAACAGGAATGTGAAATCTTTAGATTAGACATTAGGCAGGAGGTCTTCCCTGTGCGGGTGCTGAGGCGCTGGCACAGGGTGCCCAGAGAAGCTGTGGCTGCCCCATCCCTGGCAGTGTTC
>WYDI02015313.1:0-13959 GCA_009867235.2 Psittacus erithacus
CTTCCCCTCCTCCCTGGCAGAGCATGAGGCTCAGAAAGTCCTTGGTCAGAATAAACATTACTGAGCAGCAACTGAAAACATTGGTGTATCAGTGCTGTTCCCAGGCTGAAAGTCAAAAACACAGCACTGCATCAGCTACTAAGAAGGAGAAAATGACTGCTACTGCTGAACCCAGGACAGCATGATTCAAAATAGTGTTTTCTTTAAGTGCTTTTTTCTTTTTTTCATAGAATTCTCGAATATAACCTGAAACAGCAATGTGGCTTGTGGAGATACCAGAGGAATTGCTGTTCTGGTGCAGATGATTTTACTTTTTTCAGACCTGTGAAATGCAATGTATCTTCAGTACCTTCAGCAAGATTTGGTACCAGAGTTGCAGTGGAGCCTGGCTGCCATTCCTGTTCACATACACTAAGTCCATTGCCGTGGTGGTAGAAAGCAAGCCAGTTTTTGTTGTTCAGCTGCTAAATGCAGATCTGCTTCCCAGTTGAAAGGGTCAGTCTTCCCTCTCTGAGGCTTATTAATTAATTTAGTCATTAGGCTTGCTCAGAAGCCCTGTAGTCTTAACAGTTTATGGGTTTCTGAAGCTTTCAGTTGTCTTGGTGTGTCTTTCACATACACAAGAGCACTGTAAGGGCAAACTCTGAAATTCCCTGGTGGAGCAGGTTGAGATCTCCTGCTTTGGGCCTTTGCCGGAGGGATCCCATATCCTAGAGAGAGTGGCACTGCAGGCAGATCAGGGCACGTCCCAGAGCTCGTGGGAAGTTTTCACAGGCATCCAGATGGGAGATGGCCTCAGCACAAAACAGGTTTTAATTATTCAGGTTTTTCCAGTATCTTATGCCCAGCTTCTGTCATGCCTTTTCAGAAATAAATAGTGCATTCTTCTGTATCATTATTTTTTCTTCACAACTTTTTTTGCAAGTGGTGTTTCTCTATTTTTTTTTTTTAAAATTCCTCTGTGCTTCTTTTTTTTTTCCTCTCATTCTTTTTCTCCAGAGTGACTTCCAGTTCTTACTGTCTATGGATATTGCTTCTCCACTGTTCTGCTTGCTAATGCAAATATAACCAACAGTCTAGTGGGCGTCTGGGAAACAGGGAAATTCAGTGTCGTCATCTTCCTCCCTCATTCTTCCTCCTGTTCTTCAGCCTCGCAAACTTTTTGGTACTACTAACATCTTACATATTTTGGTTTGCTCCCTGAGCAAAGTCATAGGTATAAAGACATTTCTATTGAAGCGACCCATCAATGTAAATACATGATGAGGCCTTAAAAAATACACTGTTCTTCAGGAACAGCATCTTTACAGTGCTTTGAGGAAGCAGAACTGAAAATTGGCTATAGAGAGGCATGGTGTATTAAGAATCAAGGTTCAGAGGTTTGAAGAATGTGGTATCTGTCTTTAACACGCTTGGGAAGCAATGCCAAGTGATGCATTCGCAGTGTGTTTGAAAACTGACCCCATTATTTTAGACAGTATTTCTACAGGTGGTATCTCCAAGATGAAAAAGCAAGTGTGTGTGTGTGTGGTTGCATTTCTCACAGGTCTGTCTAAACACATTTTGAACTGTTTGAAAGTGGAAAAAGAAAGAGTTAATATTTCAATATATTCCCAACTTTTACAGTAATCTGTGTACTTTTTTTTTCTTCTGTGGGGGGACAGGACAAGGGTGAGTAAAAGTGTCTGAGATTGATATTCTAGGATCTTTTCTTTTGAATGCTCAACCTCCATGCTTTATTAAAATGCTGACCAATAAATCTCTTGTGTTTACCATGATGGACTGTCAAAGGGAGTTTCAGTAGAGGCAGCATGTGATGAGCAGGCTGGTGTGACTCACCTGCCTCTTGGCCTCCTTTCTCGTGCCTGTAGCGTTAAGGGTAAAAGATAGATTGGACCCATTGTGGTATGTTTTTGTGGATGTTAATATGTCACCTGTGGTCAGGTATTAAAAGCTTATAAACGTAGCTTGTGAATGTCTGATATGTAATTTGTCTGGGAAATCACAATTTGCACAGTATGGGCAGCAACAGTCCTAGCTCATCGATGTCTGCCTTCTGTAGCTGAAATGTGGTAATTATGAAAAGCTATTTAAAAATACTTAGAAACAGGGAGAATTCTGAGTGTTAATGTCTTACTGGTGGAAAATAATGGCCTGAAAAGGATGTAGTGGTCAGTGTTTTCTAGAGCTGAAAGTTTCTGGTTAACCATGTTTTTTCTTCAAAGGCATTCAGAAATTTAAATGCTTTTAAATTCTGTGGATGTGAGGAAAAGGGGCAGAGGAGACAAAGCCTGGTTTTAAGCTAACAGAGTTCATTAATATAGATGCACAAGTATGTACTGGTTACATGCAAGTTAATTTCAACCTTTCATTTTTAGTAAACACTGATGTAAAACATGTCTCTTGAGCCGATGTTACAACTAACCAGCTTTTTCTCCAAGAGGCTTTAAAAACACAGTTTTGGCAACAGTAGCTAAGTACTCTACAGAATAACTCCCAGTAAACGGAAAGAAAGCTGGTAATCAGTTTTGATTAATGGATCTGCATTGCGTTATTTAAATGTTTACATCTTGATTAGCATGTATGCTGCATTTAAATGTGCAGTTTTGCTTGGAGCAAAATTTGAGTCATGGAGAATGGAGATAATCATTCAGATGCTAAAGGTTGGGGATGCAAGGAAAAAAATGAGCGGGATATGCACCCACCTTCCTCAGCCTTGTACAGTGATACCTATGTGACTGATATTTTCACTTACTTGTGGGATTATGAGATTCTTAATCAAATATAGGCAAAAGAAAAAGTGTGTATGAGTGGGGGGGTTGGTTTTATTTTGGTTTGGGTTTTTTTTGCAAATTCTGCTTAGTCTATAAGAGACTTAAGTGTTAAAAGAAATATTAAGGTTTTGTTTTATGAACTGAATGTCTTATGCTTCTCATTTTGTTAAAGACAAAGTTGAACATGTAAGAAAGTTTGTGAGACCTTTTTTGGATTATTTTCAGAATTGCCAGTTTATGATAGCATCTCATAATTTAAATCTGCATTTCCATGGTGATAGTTGTGGTATTCATATATGTTGCTATTTCTCATGTTGTTCATAATCTTATATTTCTTTTACATAAAAGCTCTGATTGTTGGAACAGTTGTTAGGTACCAGAATGTAGTGGTTTGCTTTGCCGACTCACTTCTGCTGCAAAGTCGAGGCTTTTAGCCAAGAGAGCATGTACATCTTTCTGGGTTGCAGATTCTGGCTTTGTGAAAAAAATAACTGATTCAACAGAAAGGTTGGCCTGCCACGTAAGCACACAGTAAAAAAAAAGAGCATCTGACAGCTCTGTGGCTTGAAACAGTGGATCTGACACAGGCATATGGAAAATTCATGCAACAGGAATACTGTATCAAAATGGTTTCAGTAGAGGCAAACCTGAATCCTTTCCCTTCCTTCCTCCCTCCTTTGCTTTCCCGTAACTCTGTTTTTCCTTTGTTTGCTTCTAGCCTTCTGCTTTTTAAATGATTCCTCTTTAAAAATTGACACATGAGGATTGAACAGTTCCTCTAAGAATTTTTAGGTAGAATGATTGACCTTTGAACGAGAATATTTACATGGGTACATCAGGAAGGTGGGATGCTTTTGAAAACGTGTGATTCCTCTTTCACTTGGTTCCTCTCCTGCTTAATGTGACTGTCCAAAAGGAGAGACAACATCCTGTACTTGTGTGGGAAAGGGAATTCCTGTGCAGAATAACTTGACTGTCTTTCTTCCAAAGGAAACTGGATATTCTTTCTGTGCCTTCTGATGGAACAAACCTTTCCCCCTGCTCCACCCAGTACATTTTTGTTGCATTAGATTTGATATCCTCTGCAGCAAGGTTTTGTATTAGTCTTCTACCTGGGCCTATAGAGCAAGACTTTCTGTTTGCAGAGAAGGGCTTCTGTTACTGTTGTTGAACTGGCTGTGATTTTGAGAACTGTGAGGGGATAGAAAGTAAACGTAGGCAAGCAACAAACAGAGCAATCACCCTTCTGTCATAGCAAGCAAGGCTATAACTGATCTTGCTGGGTTGTTTTGGTTTTTTCTTTTTTTTCTCCAGCCTCAAGTTTTTTTAAGGTTGTTAAGATGTAAACAGTACCAAACTCAAGTAATTCACAGGTGTCAGTTTTTCTGTGTAGGTAATACCCAAACTGCTCAGTGCTCTGTGTTTTTACTATTGCATTGGTGTTGGAGCACCATTCACACAGCCAGGTTGCTTTTTTTTCCTCTCTGCTAGAAGAAAAATGAAGAAAATGCTCGAACTGACTTACGCATTCATCCTGTCATTTTTCTCTGTCCTCCTTGAGGTCATCCAAAATCAAAACAATTCAATAGTAATGTTTCTCACAACTGTCTTTGGGGCTTCCACGTTTTTTTGTTGCACTTCTTTCAACAGACCTTACAAAATAAGGTGTTGCGGTTACAACTACCACAGAGTCAACGTGTGGGGCATCTAAAATATTTGAGTGTGTGGCTCTCTTCACAAAACTTCCCTTTTGGCCCCCTTCAGTCATGTATTTGTGCCTAGTGCCATAGGGTGTGGATTAATGAGATACAGATATGTGTGCCCTGGGGCATGTGCCCTGCTGCGCCAGCGGGACATAGCTCTGTATAGCACCACCAGTTCCAGGAGCTGCCCAGTCTGCTCTTCCCTCCTGGGAGTTTCATGTGAGGGATGCTCTCTGTGGTGAATGAATTATTGAAATGAAGTGCCTGAAGATACAGTTAGACTGTCATTCATCCTGAGACATAATTAACAGCTGGATGTCTCACCACTGAGAATTAATTCCCTTTGGTAGTGGCCAAGTCTTCCTCCTCTGTGTCCCTGCAACTACATTTGTATGTCTTCAGTTCAGCTGGGCTGTTACAGTGAATAAGGCAGACGTGCCTCCGATCATGCAGTTCTGTGTGTTTGGCAAACCTGTGCAGTGGATTAGGGTTTGTACTCTTAATTTTGAAAGCGCTAGCCTAATAGGTTCAGGGTAGCCTGGCCCTAGTTATGTGCAGGCTGTGGATTTCTGATCTGACTGCATCCCCCGTGACACAGTTGACTTCATGCCTGGGGAACTGCACTAGCCTAGGAACCACAAAACATGAATCACGGGGATTCCAGTGTGATAGCAAGATGAAGAAGATAGACTTCTGGCTGTTTGAAGGTTGGGAAGGTTATTCTCCATCACAGTTGCCATCTCTGTGCCCAGGAGTGCTGAGAAACTTGACATGACACTGTGTGGTGGAAGTCTATGTGGGCTTGTCCTTCCTGTGTGCCTGTGTGAGAAGTGTTTGGTAAACAAATTTTTAAAAGCCTGTTTTGTGCCTGTTTCATATGTAAATGCCAACGTGGGAACTACATATATGCTTACTGGGCATTTTAAAGTTGTAGAAGGCTAATGGTGCTGCTGTGTGGATGTGTGGAGTATGTTGTGTCAGTGAGCAGGTCTGTGGAAACCATCCAGGAGGCTGTGAGCGGGTGGAGGGAAGGGGCCATTGCTCTCCCAGCACGTTACTCTTTTGCTCCCCAGTGAAGCTGTGCCTGATACACACACATTGCAGTGCTTATTTTGGTGCTCTTACAAGCTATACTAAATAATTGTTGTAAAACAATTCAGACTTCTAAGTAAAAAGTTGGAAAAAAAGCTGATTTATTTTTTTCCAGAAAGGAATCCAGTCACCCCACCCGTTTTCTCTCTTCAGAAACCGGAGCTCAGGAATTACTACAGTAATGCTCTTCCAAGTCACGGTGGTTGCTTCATCGCCTTCCTTGTAACTGTGCTCCTGTGGTGGCGAGGAAGTACAGCAATGCTCTGAAGCTCAGTGTGTACAAAATCCTCCATACAGTCACAAAAAAAGTATTAGTTGCAGTGAAGTGGATAAATATATTCCCTAAGGAAAACTTTGTCCATATCTGTCTGTATCTGATGCTAATGTTGGAGCCTGCTGCTGAGAGGAAGAGGGGGGCAAATACTCCAGCTCAGTTGTCTTTACTTCTTCCTGATTATCCCCTTTCCATTCGTGCTTAATGCCCATGTAAATTTTTTTGGTTTTTGGATTATTTTACTTGCCTTTTTTTTTTAATCAAGAAAAATTATATACAGAATATCTTACGTTAAAAACTAGATTAAAAGAACATATTTGGGTGCAACTAAGATAAGAACTGGAAATCAGAAAAGAGGATTTGTGGCTTTTCATTCAATATTGATTCATTTTACGTGTACTTCTGTATTGAGCTGAGGCTTTTACTTTGCAGAAAAGAAGCATGTACTCATGTCAAGAGCATAATTCCTGGTTATTTTCAGCAGGTGCTTAGACACGTTTGTGAATTCCAACTTAAAGCTGAGCAATTCACCCTCTACCCCCTGTATGTAAATTCATACCAGAGGACACAATGAGGGGTTTGAGTGTATTAATGATACCATTTTTTTCAGTGTGGAATTCCCATGGAGAGGTCAGGTCTAAAAATACCAAATGTTTCCACGAACAATTCCTGCACACTGTGTGTTGAGTAATACAGCTACAACTGAGGAGAGAGCTTCTGCTGACAGTTTCCCAAATGAATGCAGGAGTCCAAGCTGAGCTAGTTTATATATAGTTTTTATTATTGGTCATATGCTCTTACCAGAAATCCAGATGTGCTTGAATCATGCAGCACATTAGTGACACAGGATGACTGGCTGCGGGATGAGGGTTTCTTTTGTGTACCATAGAGGATACCATAACTTCCAGTTAATGACTTCAAAACATTTTATGGAATGCAAATGAGCAAGTTAAGGCATGTAAACAAAAGTAGTCAGACTTCTTTTCAAGATAAGCATTTGAAATGCGTTCTATTAAAATTTGTGACTTGATTTAAAGAAATAATTCTGTATCAGGGCTGTCCTTTTCCAATGGAGTGCTTCAATAAATAAATATTTTTAACCCTCAAAATGTTCCTAGTAAAGAAAAGGGAAATTCAAAAAGGAAAAGCCAAAGGGAATAGAGGAGCTTTACAGGGCAGGCAACAGTCCTTCCACAACAGTAGAAAATCTTGTATAAGGGAACCTGAAGTGCTTCATTTTAGGAATGTTTCAACATAACAGAAATTTTTGAGTGGCTGCTAATTTGAAATATGAAGTTCAGCATGAAACTTAGTAAGCTTATGAGTTCAGATATTTCTACGTTCTCATATCCAGTAGCTGTATAGGCATGTTTATGCAACATTAAACCCCTTAATTTTTCTTTTTCCTGCTGTGGCCATACTGTATATTTTCTTTGGGGAAAAGTCCTGATCCAGTGATTGTGGAGTTTCATGTCAAAGTATGCTCTCTCCAAATGAAATCCTGCATAAAGGATGAGTGGTGTAGGAAACCTGTTTGTCACAGCCATGTCCAACAGGTACAATTTTTCTTTTTGCTCAGAGTGGTACGGGTAGGTCTTTTCCCTCACAAAGACTGTTTATTCGTTAGTTTGGCAGAGAAAGTGATAGGGATGATGCTGTCACTGGACTGGTTTCACCAGTATCTTTATGTATGTCAGAATGATTTCAAGTATGATGTGTAGCTGGAAGCAGCGTGGGATTGCTCAGTAGCTGTTGTGGAGTTTTTAATCCTCATTTTTGACACAGTTGAGACCACCCATGAAGGTGACTGGGCAACCCCTGCAGACCAGTCAGTGCTGCCCATTGGCACTCAAGTGAGGAACTGTGGCTTTTAGTCTGCTCAGGTTTGTTCTTTCCACTGTTAATAAATCCAGTTTGTGAGTAGTGTTTGATCCTAGTTTTAGTGGCAGCTGTTGTAACCCAACATGTGCCCGTGAGTAGCTGTCTTTTTCACTCTGTATATTTACAGTCAAAGCTGTAAATAATGCCTGAACTCATTCTAAGCTTATTTCCAGCTCTTTCTTGGTGGTGTATTTAGATTATTGTCACAGACTGGGATGGGCTGCATGTGTTTTCTCTCTTGTGAAGCTTTCACACAGTGACTTTTTGCTCCCCTCAACTTCTGCAGAAATCCACAGATTGCTTAGATTTCCACTTCTGTAGAAATCACCCTTTTTCTGAGAAAAGGGTGGTGTTTGCACCAAATTCTCTGCTTCTCTCAAAAACACTGAAAAGGGAAAATATTTTTCCTGTTAGTGACTGGTCTAATTACTATTTTTGCTTGCCTGAGAATGTATCCCAAATTTAGAGAGGGATTTTTTTGGGGTTCTGTTAACCTGAGAAAGCTTGTTGGTTTTTATTTTTGTTTTGTTATTCCTGGCAGTAGAATTATATTCGCTGTTCCTCCTATTTTGAATCTAATTTTTAAATACTGTGGGAGCTGTAATGTAACCGTCTCCATGAAGTGTCAGGTTGCCACTCATAAGAGACACTTTTTGGAGTTTTAGGATTTTTTATTTTTTTTTTTTTTTCCCCAACCAATGGCTCATCTAGGCTGGGGATGAGTGGGGCTGTTGAGCCCCATTTGGGCACTGGAGACAATGTTGATCAGGTAGGTACCCTTTAGCCAGTGGTAGTTAATACTATCCTGTTTAATCCTGATAAAACTTACTGAAAATAGTCAGAGGTTTGTGCATCCTAGTACTGTTTTTTTCCTAGAGGCAACAGGATGTTGGTAGGCATTTCCTTGTTCCTAAGGCAAACACAATATTGATATGGAAGTGTTTTCTCTTGGGACATAAGAATTGAGTGTGGTTAATATTACTTCTGTATGCATACCTGTTCTTCTAGGCTTGTAATATTATCTGGAATTCCCAGTTTTCTGCAAACAGGTTTCTTACTAGATGTGTCTGAAGTCTCCACTTTGGTTATCTTCAATATCGTGATGATACCAAGGTCACACCTAGTAGCCAGACAGCCCAGGTCAGATATCTGTGGGGAACAAGGTGTACAAGAAACAATGGCAGAACAAGGGGTTATGGAGGAATAGGGACTGTATAATTTACCTACCTGTACGGGAAATGTTTGCGTCTGGTTATAAATGAAACTTTCTTGGATCTTTCCCCAAACTTGTATTTTTTGTATTTGCCTGAAATAAAGATTGTGGAGAGATAATGACATTACCAGAGACCGTGGAACAAATTCTCACAGAAGTATAATTATGCTGTTCTGGGAAAGATTATTTTTTAAAATATCTATATGCTTCAGCAGCTCTGGAAAGGAAAGGTAGGAACAAGGATAGACAGTTGATGTAAAAACACCCAGCAAAATTTGATCCAGATGGAGGAAGTGGAGTCTATGTTCCTGAGCTGTGGAAATGCTCTCTCGTGTTTATTCCTGTTTCCCATTATTTTCAGCACAATGTGAGGAATCTTATGCTACATTTATGTATTGGAACTGAGAGTGAGAAGGTAGTAATGAGTCTGTTGTTGGTGTGTTGTGCTTTCTTTAATTTACAGAATCATCACTGTGCTGTGCTGCCATGAAGGACAGAATATAGCCTTTGTCCCTGCTCAGCATTAGCGGAACCAAAAATGATGCATGCAATTGTCAATGACTTCAACAAGAGTCCCCATTCATTGCTGCAGAGTAGTTTATTTTAGCTGTGTTACGTAAGCTGTTTGTTGTATAACTTGGGACATTGCACAGAATGATATTGGGCATGGATATCCATCTGTTGTACTGAATATTGAGGAGGGGAAAAGGATACTGTCTTGTAGTCAGTTGCTGGGATAGGCCTTCAAAAGCTGGCTGAATTGAAGTATTATGACCTGTTCCCTTAGTGACATCATATGACAAGTGCTAGAAGTAGTATTGAGCGACTGCACTTGTACTACTTGCACAGAAATACTGAGTTTTACCCTTTATGAACCCAATGCCAACTTACATGTTTTGTGAGTTATGCACAGGACTGGACTGGTAAGAGAAAGCTTACCTCATGATGTAACGGTAATGTAGGGCTGTAGGAACTATTAAGCAGATAATATTTTTGTCACTGAACTCTGAAAAGGTAACTGCCATTAGGTACTGTGTTTCCTGAATGTAGATCCACCTGCCTTTGGTAATTAACATTCTGCCCAAGAGTATGCAAAATATTATTAAGTAGAATGTTTTTGCTTACAGTGGGAAGAAGGAAAAAGAGCAGCTGAAATACATCAGAAGTTGGGGATACTGAAAATACTGCCTTGCCCTCCTGAATGTTGTCTGACCAAGCAGAATGCTGTATAAAACTCTCTTCAGTTACAGTGATGGTTCTGTCTGCATTTTGTTTTGAAGGACTTTTAAAGAAAATAAATAAGTGAAAGTAGGCATTTCCCACAGTCATGGGTTGCCTTTGCCTTGTTTTGTCTGCCTTGTGTCAGGGAGGCACTGTATATTGCATGCTTGGCAAAACATCTTGCTGTTCCTTCCTGTTTGATACCACAAATCCTCAGTGTAACCTTGCAAAGAGACTAGAGATGCTGAAGAAACTTCAAGCAAAAACTGGTTTTATTTCGGCCAGGTGGTGGGTTAAGTTCTTGATTACTGAGTTAGCACAAACAAAAACTGTAAAGCACAACAACAAAGTACAGACACAGACTTGTCGTACATTCTGTTCAACCTGTTTCTCCAAGATTTTGTCTTCAGTGTTTTATAGCTACAGAAATCTGAGGATCCAGCTCATCATAGCTGCTCTTTGCCTTTATAATGCTCCCTTTCTAAGGAGGAGCCTTTCCTAGAATTAAAGGAAGAATGTTTCAGATCATTTTTCTGTTGATTTTTACTTTTTTTTTTTTTTTTGAGCTTCTGTTTTTCTGTTTTCTTAAGTTATGTGACAACCAAGGTGCTGGTAGTATCATATTCTTCAAGCTTATCTGGGAACAGGTCTTGCTGATGAGGAGGATCCTTAAAATCTCTGTGTTTTACTTCTTAATAATTCAGTTGCATCATGTACTAGGAGAGTTTTGTTGAATCATGTAGCACTTTGTCTTCTAGAGCTATAACACTTTATTGCAATTATGTATGACATTAACATACACTGCTAGCTTTACTTATAGACCAAACCTGATATATTTAGGCAATGACAGACTTGGCCTTGTGGGTTGATATTTCAAAATTGTATTCAGTGACTAGCCTGTTACACAGTTAGTTGCTTTTTGGGGCTCTGGCCATCACAGCTGTGAATTATTGAGAACAATTTGAGAGCCTATTGAAACTGTGGATTTTGGTATTCATAAATATATATGGGTGGGAAGTGCTGATAAAAATACTAGGTAATTTTTAATGGGCTTGGGGGCTTCTTTCAGTTGGCTGTAAACTGAAAATGCCCAGTTAATCAGTTTATTAGAAGGCAGTATTAATTCCTTACATGTATAATCAAGTCTTCAGTAGTTAGGCTGTGCAAAAAGGAAAATGGGGACTTTTTTTTGCATTTGGAAACTAATTCGAGTTTAATGGAGATAGAAATGTAAAATTCAGGGAATGTTCCAGCTCTGTGAACATGCTTATTCTGGGGAAAAAAAAAATATCTCTGTGTCTGACTTTACCCAGTTTTAAAGTGGAATACTTTATTGAGAATAGCTTGTAGCTGTGCATAGTTGGGCTTTGAGTGCATGAAATTTGTGTGTCTTATTTGGGTTCCTAAGGAGGCATTGCCCAAGTATTATTTAAGTATCAAATTTCAGGCTGAATATTTTCAGTCTGCTTGTTTTGCAGTCACCTAAAATTACTGTAACTGAGAGAAAGGAAAAAAAGTGTAGCTTGTGCTTTTGATAACTATGTATGTAATCAACACCTCCTGGTTAATGAATTAGTTGGCTGTTTCTTTCATACAGCAATAGGAGAGAAAACTGCTGGGATAATCAGCAAGTATTGGCAGAGCTACTCAGCAATGTATGTATTGGTTAATATTTCCTTTAAATAGTTTTCAAGTAGACTAGGTTAAAATTTTGAATATGTCCCCCTGTGTGTCTAATTATTTTACAGAAGCTGAGGCAGACTGGATATTATAAACTGTACAGTATTTAACTACTTTCTTAAACCTTGAGGAAACACACTGAAGAGTTTTACTTCCCTTTTACAGTGCACTCACAGTTTGCAAAATAAGCTCTTAATTTTTATTCAGTATTGAACATATTTGAAGGCACTTTGTTTCCCAAAGAGGTCTTACGTAATGTCATGTAAATATCTTTTTCTTAAATGGTGATAAGAATATGTTCTTCCTACAGGTATCTCTTGTGCTTGTAATATATTAAGTACTTTGGGCCCAACTGTGCATGCAGAAGCCAGAAGCTCTGTTATAATTTGCGATTCATTGCTTAGTGCCCTCTCAGAATTAGGGTATTGAGAAGTAGATCCATCGGCAGAGAATAAATTTGTCTTTGGTGATGGCTACTAAACCTGTCCCCTCGACAGTGTTACGTTCCAGCACCCAGAATTGTCTTTAAATGTTGTCTCTTACCAGCTGGACTTAAAATCAAGGCAAAATAGGCACGGGGCCATTCCCTGAACAGCAAAGAGAGGACAGTGTGTGACTGGCCACCAAGTGCTAGCCATCCCTTGGTAGGAAAAGCAGTTCAGGAAAGTTTATGGTTGAAGTGAGGCTGTGCTGCTGTCCTCAATCTGGTGCTTGGCTTCCCAGCCCCATGATGCATTTCGACACAGGTCTGCTTGTGTGTAATACTGTATTTTTGCTCAAGGAGGGGAACCAGTTTCTAGGACAGGCTGGACTTAAGTATTAGGGGAAAGCAGCCCTCCAAAGGGAATGCTTGCAGGGGATGCTTAATGTGAGCTTACTCTTGCTATCCACATTTAGATAGATACTCCTGCTGATGGCAGGGGTTTATTTGGTTTTGTTTGTTGTTGGGTTTTTTTGTTTGGTTGGTTTGGGTTGTGTTGTTTTTTTGTTGTTGTTAGTTTTTTGTTTACAAAATGAACCATTTTTATTTAAAAACATAAATAAGGCAGTCAACTGTCTTGGAGCCGGTGTGGTTTTCCTGATTAGGAAGCCTCATCATTAGCATTATAGCTTTGTGGTGTTTATTATCTGCCGCACATGGATGTGAGATACACATTTCTTGCTCAGTCATGGCCGCTGTCATCCAAGGATGGAGGCTCCCTGCTGACAGACAGGCTTATGCCTGAGCTGGGGTGCCCCACTGGGAATTTGATACGTGGCTGAGCAGGAGCCAGGGTTTATAGAATCACAAAATCAACTAAGTTGGAATTCCTTCAAGATCATCAAGTGCAGGAGGATTTGCTGGCTGTGGCTTTTGGGAGGATCCAGGACCCCCGTGCTGCTCTAATGTGTGAAGGTAATTTAAATAATTTCAGCAAGGCCTTGGGGATCTCTGCCCTGCTTTAGGTTGGGTGGTAGAGATAAGGTCTTTTCTAGTGGTTTGATGTGACCATTTTTCGCTCTCTGCTTTATTGGAAAGCCAATGATAACTCAGTATTTTCTGTTTACCATCCATAGTCCTTCTCTAAGAGGTTTGGTAGTGATGTTGTGAATTACAACAGTATTTTTATCAAATGTCCAGTAAAAATCATAGAATGATAGAATCATAGAATAGTTAGGGTTGGAAAGGACCTTAAGATCATCTAGTTCCAACCCGCTTGCCATGGGCAGGGATACCTCACAATAAACCATGTCACCCAAGGCTCTGTCCAGCCTGGCCTCGATCACTGCCAGGGATGGAGCATTCACAACTTCCTTGGGCAGCCCATTCCAGTGCCTCACCACCCTTACAGTAATGAACTTCCTCCTTATATCCAATCTATACTTCCTCTGTTTAAGTTTTAACCCATTCCCCCTTGTCCTGTCTCTATAGTCCCTAATGAAGAGTCCCTCCCCAGCATCCTTGTAGGCCCGCTTCAGATACTGGAAGGCTGCTATGAGGTCTCCAGGCAACCTTCTCTTCTCCAGGCTGAACAGCCCCATCTTTCTCAGCCTGTCTTCATAGGGGAGGTGCTCCAGTTCCCTGATCATCCTCGTGGTCCTCCTCTGGACTTGTTCCAACAGTTCCATGTCCTTTTTATG
>WYDI02015320.1:0-42032 GCA_009867235.2 Psittacus erithacus
CTCAATCCCACTGTCCATGTCACCAACAAAGATGTTGAATGAGACCGGTCCCAACACCGATCCCTGAGGGACACCACTCATTACTGGTCTCCAGCTGGACACCGAGCCATTGACCACAGCTGTTTGCATGTGGCCATCCAGCCAGTTCTTTATCCACCAGTGATCCATCTATCAAATTAATGCATTTTTTTTTTGCACTTTCACTGCAAGTATCTTGTGAGGCTGGACTGAGACAATTCCAGAGATCAAAAGGCTCCTGCAGTCAGTTCTCCAGTAGTGAAAGTCTGCATAACAACGATGTATGGCGTATTAAATTACAGGCTTGTTCATTCTTGTGCTGAACAGTGTGTAGTTCTCTAAATCTGGTCACTTTATATTTAAATTTTCCAGAAAACAGAGTGTTCATAGCACCTCTCTTGTGCCCACAGCGTTCTCCACTTTGTCGCAGTCTACAAGAAAAGAATAATCCTCTTTTATGCTGTACGATTTATCTCATAACTTCTCAGGCTAGTTTTCTTGGGTGTGAAGCAGGGCAAGTGATCCTTCTCCAATTTGGGACAAGAGTCACACTTTAGAAGTCAGCTTGCCATCAACTACATCTGGAATTTCAAGCTTTGGACAGTGCAGTGAGCTTTATGCTCAACAGTTCTTATCTTATAGTAGTAAAAGTAACTTAAGCAACGGTTTTAGCTAGAGTCTGTCGCTGGAAATTATGATTTAAAGGCTCTATACTTACTTAAAACTATAGTGCATTCTGTCAGTGCGTTGTGTTCAAAATAAATTGCATTATAAGAAAGAGAAATGATGCCCAAAAAAGAGTAATCAAAAAGGTACTCAGCTAGGATTGCACTCAACTAGACCTCTTAAAATTTTATTGTGACTACTAATTGCAGACACTCACTTTCTTCTACAGGGTACAGATTGTTTCTAAACTAATGCTGCTGTACTCCTTAGAGTGTTTTACCTTTACTCGTTCTGGGGGGTGTTAGGGGAGGAGCGTATTTATCATGTATTCTTTTTGAGTGTTCAGCTATACTGTAATTAGGTTACTCTGGAACGATATTCCCACTAATATGGGAGAATTATTTCAAATTTCTTAAAGCATTTCATAATCATTTAGATTTATTAAAGATTTGCCTAGAAATTCCTGAGGTCAAGTTTTAACAAAGAGTACAAGCCTAAATCATCTTCCTTTGCTGGTCACTGTCTTCAGTTTTGAAAAGGATAAAAATTTACAGCTCATTTTCATGTGTTTTTCCAATCAGTAGCACCATCTGAACCTCTTGCCAGTGCGCTTTTCTTAGTTTCCAAAAAGGAACTTTAACCTAGTTCCACAGGCCTTGACAAAAGTCTTTTTTTGAACTTCAAATGCAGTTTTCCTTACGCTACCTTTCAGTCAGTCACTTTGCTCAGAGCAGTTGTTACATCAGCCAGTGGGATCAGCAGGTTCCGTGCCCTCCCCAGTAAAAAGGGAATTCTTGCCATTCTTTCCACAGAAAAATAGCTTAAGTCCATTCTTAAACTGTATCCTAAATATATTATTAGAGAATCACTGTACTTATATTGTGGAAAAAAAAATCATGCTTCCTTTGCAGATAGCTGAGGGATGATAAAATACCATTTCATTGCTATAGTAGATCAAAGACAATGAACCTTTTTTTGTTTGGTTTCATTTGAGGTTTTTATACAGCTGCCATGTTTGGGGTTTTTTATTTAACCCATCAGACTTGTTCTTTTTGACCTTTCTTAATTGTCTAGCACACCAGTTTTTCAGGTATGTTCTCTTCTTCTTAATGATCTCCTTTATTTTGTTTTTAACTGTTATGATTGCTTAGCCTTTTTAGACCCTTTTTGAATGACAATATGCAGTTGCTCCAAGCCTTGGAATGTCTTGTCTTTAAACGTGTCAAGTCTTCTGCAGACCTTTACTCTTTTAGCTGCCCCTTTTAGTTTTCGAGTAGCTCTTACATTTCATATCCTCTGTATTAAACGAGTTACTTTTGTTTTTGAAGGACTAGTAAATCTAGATGGGGTTACAAAGTGTCTTACATGGTAACGTTTTGACCCTGATCAGTTGCGCTGGTCAGGATCAAGGTGTAAGTACTGTCTTCTTACTAGCTTCTTCAAATCTAAAAAATTTACCCTTGAAATTTCATTTATTATGGTATTTACCAAACTATGTGGAATTACTGAAATCTTCTTGTATTTTCTGTGATTTCTACTTTCACAGCCTTCCGATATCCTCCATCATGTTCCCTTCTCCATTTTAATCAAGTATTCTGAGATACAATCTGTATACTTTTTGCCTCCTTATCATAGCATCTCATGAGGTTCTTGATTTAATTCTTACCCCAGAGTCTTTTCATCTTGTTCTTCTTGTCTACAAGAGTAGTGTGTGTTTGAGCATCCAGGCAAAATTATTTCTTGTGTGCAGAAATATGTATTGTATCTGTAATCATCCTTTTTTTTTCTCCAGTTAGGTGTATGGTTTTCCTTGGGCTGTGCATACATTGCTTTAGAAGACTATGAAGGTGCTGCCAAAGCATTTCAGCGCTGTGTGACGTTGGAACCAGATGTACGTATTTTTCAACAAACAGTTTAGATGGCTTATCTAAAAGCAACAAGGATGTTTTCATTATAAACAAGCAAAGCAAAAATGAAAAACTTGTTTAAACGTTAGCCCTTCAAATAAATTTAACTTGTGCATGAGGATATATTTTTGTCATGAGGCATCATAAAAATACTTGCCCAATACTTAACTTTGTCCAAGTGTATGTGTGCGTGAATGTTAAAATATATTTGAGCAAAAACTCCTTTATGCTTGCATACATTTCTAAAAAGAGAAGAAGGAATGAATAGACTGTGAGGAGTGCTGAAAAGAGATAAACCAAGAAAAATTAAATTAAAATACTTAGTCCTGTAAGTAATCAAATTTTCCTGAAGGAAAAAAAAAATAATAAAAAGATAAGTGTTTGTGTATGTCAGGTGAATTTGTAACTATATAGTTCACAGGGAGAATGGAGCTTATTCCCCAGGTTTTCAGGATGCAGGGGGCAAGCATGTACAATGTTTCCATTTGAGTGTGACTGTGGCCTGGAATTACCTCTCAGGAATGAACAGGCAATACTTTTGTCAAAAATCCTGACTACCAGCATGTTGCTCACATGCCACCTACTTCGTAGAAACTATATTCATTCTTTTCTTTTGAGGAGAGAGCAATGAAAGGTGATAGAGCATTCTTTTTTTCTTTATTGTGGCTTCAAATTTACAGTGGTGAAAGGCAATGGGCAGGAATCATCTTTGTACATGCCTCTGCTGGTTTTACCAGAGGAAAGACTGTAATCCTATAATCCTTTTCAGCTAAAACAGTTAAACATGCTGGAACTAACCCTTCTAGTTTTGCCTGAGATGCATTAGGAGATATTCAGATGATCTTTTCCATTAAGCGTGGTGCAGGTTAGTAGCTTTCAACTAGTGAGAAGTGATGAGCTGCTGGGAGCACTGACCTCACCGATCATCTCAGCTAGATCCTGAAGAGAGTGCCTGTTTATGGTATAAACTGAAGGCAAGAGCTGACTTGGTGTATTCCAACCAGAAGGCAGTTAATTGGTCTTTATGTACCTGATTGCTGCTGTAGTCAATAATATTTATGTATTTCTATTTTAATATAATTTCTATTTCAGTGTACTGTTTTGGCTGCTTGTAGGAAATATGCATTAATGTGCATGATTAGTGAAATATTTCACTGTAGTTTAATTTACATATTATTATCAATAAGCCTTAGTGATTTTTTTTTTTTTTTTTTACTACTTTTATCATTACAGAATGCTGAGGCCTGGAACAATTTATCCACTGCTTATATCAGATTAAAACAGAAGTAAGTACTGTAAATGGATTAGAAGATACTGCTTACAATATAAATAATTGGGATTTCCTTTTATGCTATTAAGATGTTATTCTTATAATGTGATTACCTCATATTTTGTATTTCTTATCCTTTCAATTCTCCTTACAAGGTTGGATCATTGATAACCTATTTCATTTTACAGGAACTGGAGCTTCATGAGCTTTATAAAGTGCCTCTCATCCTATACTTCTTTTTCTTTTTCAAAGTATGATGTAATAAGTACAACCAGCTCCAGATACTCATATTAAATTTGGGAACTAATTTGAATATGAAGTTAAAAAGATACATCCATTTCAGGCAAACTTATGTATTCAGGCCTATGTCAATTCATACTACATTTCAATAGATTTAAGGGGAAAACACTCTTGTGATTTAACGTGCTAAATACATACAGAACTTGTGACCTATTTGTTGTGGTATCAAAAGCAGTAAAGGGGAAATGTTTCTGACCTTTCTTCCGCAGGAATCCCAAGAGAGAGGAATATGTGTACAGGAAATCTTAAGTCAGTATTACATCCAGATAGCCAAGTGTGGCCTGTATTTGCTATGGAATAACAACTTCTTTGATTATTTGTATAATCGCTGATAGATCAAGACTGTGATTTAGTTTAACCCACTTTCAAAACAAAGGATATTTGTAGTAGTGCTTTTCAGTATAACTTATTGCAGAGGGCAGACTGAGTGGTGGTAAAAGTGTAAATTCTTATTTTTCAAGCCTGCTGGGAAAAACAAAAAATAAAATTGGGGTAGGATAAAAAAAGGAAACAAAAATAAGGTATTTAATTGAATTGTTTTCTTTTGTTCCTTTATCAAAATCAGGCTTTAGTCCAGCCAGGCTCTTAAATCAGTCCCACTTAAGGATTGTGCATTTGGTTAAGGCTCAGTGGATTCTCATACAATAAATATAAAATGTTAAGTCTTTTTGAAAAGTGTTTGCAAACAACTTGCTGATACCCAAATAAAAGGGGGTTTCTTCTTTTTTGGGGGGTGGTTTGGTTTTTAATAGTCCGCAAGTTTTGTGTATTCTGAATTTCCTCCAGAAAAATTAATTGTGATGAAAGTTTACCAGAAAAACTTCTCTGGGTGCCAGGAAGCCTTTGGGATCTGGATCTCATATTTCTCAGAACAAACTGGGACTGGCCCTCTGTCCTTTGCATAAAAGATTCCTGGTTTCCAAGACAGGATGATGCACTGATAGTGCCTGCTGTTTCCTGTTTAGATATGAAATGGTTTAACTGCTGCCCTGGTTAAGGATAATCCATTATTATATGATTCATTAAATGCATAGGATATTTGTTTTGAGAACCTAGAGGACTTTATTAGTGTAGCAAGCGATTTAAAGAATACGATTTCCATCCCTCAAGCGTCTTGTCTGCATTTCAGAGTTCCATCTGATTGACATCTGCCCTCCTGATAGCTTGTTAACTTTTTTGAGAAGATGAGGCAGATCATACAGGCTAATCCTGCAGATGTTGAAGAGCAGTTTCAGACATGGTTTCTCAAGGTCATTGGGGTACATCAGTCAGCCAGAGCATTTTCCAGCCCATCAGAGAGTTGTGGCAGATCCCAGCTTCCATTGTAGCAATATCTGCAGAGGAAGGAGCAAGTCTCTGTTCTTTTCTAATATAATCTATCAAAGTCATGGTTTGAAATCCCTTGCTAAGACTGTTAGCAGTGGAGAAGACCTAACTGTTAGTACATTTACTTGGCAGTATTGTGTATATCGGAAGAGAACAGGGAGTGAGCATGGAAAGATCCTGCCTATGCCAAGTGACCTGGTTTTCTTAAAAAATTTTGCTCTATTGGTCAGGTCTCTTCATATGTATTTGGTGACTCTTTTAATACTATATGCTTAGATTGGTATTTATTTACATTCTTCCCTGACCCAGTCTTTCCAAGCTTGTACTGGCCTTATCCATTAGTTAGATATTCCCTTCTCCTGACCGGGATACTTACACTCTTCTGGATCCTGTTTTTGAAACTCAACCAACAATTTCTTTGAGCTGTCTTACTTTAGACAGCACTTTTAGCAACTTACTCAAGCAGCAGAGCAAGTGAACTGCAAATTTTGAAACAAATCATCTTTGTATGATCTTTATTAAGAAGAGACTTATTGTAATACCTCCGCAAAGAAGACTTCTACTGCCTTGGGAAAAGTCTATTTCAAGTTTTCATTTAAAAGATGTTATTTCTTAGTATTTGTTCTATATATCATGACTGCCAAGCTGAGAGTAAGCTTCAGTCTCTTTAAGTCCTAAGAACTGTATCATTCTGATTCTCTAGCAAAGCTGTTTTTATAGTTTCCAATTTATTCAAACTTCTGGCAGTGTGTTTAAAGCTTAAGCAGTAGGCACCCAGACCTTAGCAACATATGCTTCATATTGCATTAAGATTTCTTACTTTTATGCCTCCTTTCAAGCAGCATTGCTTGCATGTTGCATAGGAGGTCATACCTCTATAAACTATAGATCAGCGGCTTTCAGCCCATACTCTTGATTTGGCCAATCCGTCTTGTGTTCCTTACCAGAGAATTCCATTACCTCTCTCCTTGAGTAAAGGAATGCTAGAGTTGCCTGCAGTGGATCCATGTGGAAAAATAAAGATGCTTCCAGACTTGACAGTGAGTTTGTAGGAATTATGCTGCCCACCTTTATTCCACAACCCTTCTTTCCTGCCGCAGTAAGATGATACACTGGACATCACCTTTGGTAAAGGACCCTAATAGTGTTTGGGGCCACTCTGACAAATTTGTACTGAGCAGTGTAGCATCAGGAAACAGAGTGAAAGTAATGCTTTCAGCTGGCGTAAGAAAAAAAAAAAAACGGTTGAAACTGCTGGGATTCTGTGCAGTGGATGTGCGCCACATGCCAATGTTTGAAATATATCACAAAAAGCTGTTAAGTAACCTTCCTTTGTGTGATTGTATTAGTCAGTATTACTCTGCATGTGCAGTGAACTCAGTGATTTTTTTAATGTGTGTTACAACTGCAGCATGAATAAGCTTGTTTTCTCCTCATTCCAGTTAAAAATTCAGAAAAGCAAATACTGACATACGTGGCGCAATTGTAATTATTTTTTTGACAAATGTAATTGGGGCATTTTACAGGGACTTTTTACAAGGGCGTGTATCACAGGACAAGAGGGAATGGCTTTAAACTAAATGAAGGTAGATTTAGGTTAGACATTAGGAAGAAGTTCTTTACTGTGAGGGTGGCGAGACACTGGCACAGGTTGCCCAGTGGCAGCCCCATCCGTGGCAGTGTTCAAGGCCAGATTGGATGAGGCTTTGAGCATGGTCTAGGGGAAGGTCTCTCTACCCATGCCAGGGGGGTTGGAACTGGATGATCTTTAACATCACTTCCAACCCAGACCATTCTATGATTCTGTGAATTAACAGTATTGAAAATTATAAGCAACAACTTTTACATGGCACTGTTTTCTAAATCTGTTTTTTTAATAAGCAGCTTTTTAGTTGACATAGTGGCAGATAATTATAGTTTAGAAATCTTCTATATTTAGTCTTTAACATAGAATCTTCTTTTCTATTCTTTTTTATTACTGATTAGAATCAAAGCATTTCGAACCCTTCAAGAAGCTCTCAAGTGTAACTACGAGCACTGGCAAATATGGGAGAACTATCTTCTCACCAGTACAGATGTTGGAGAGTTCTCAGAAGCAATTAAAGCTTATCACCGGCTCATGGACTTAAGAGAAAAGTACAAGGATACACAGGTGGGGAAGTTTTCATGTTAAGGCATCCTATATGTTCATTAATTTTTCTTGTGAGACAGAGAGTTCTGCTGATAATGGTATCAGTAATCATAGTACACATGCCAGTGAACTTATGTAAGCAACCCATTTAAATGTTTGAGATCTGAACCGTAAGGCTGAGTATCTAAAATAAAAATGCACAAAAAGAAAAATCTTTGCATCCAGATTGCCTCAGACTTTGTGGAAGGACAAATATGAGCCTTGAGTCTTAAGATCAATTCTTAAATAAAACACAATGCATAAGCCCATCTGTCCATAGTGTTCCTGCATATCTTAGTATCAGAAATAATATAAATTATTTAGTTTAAAGAAAGGTAAGATTTTCCTGTGCATTTGAAATTTCCACAAATGAGCCTTTGAAAGTGAATTAAGTTTCGTTAGATTGAATGAACAGATAAAATAATTATGGTTGTGGAAATGTCTCATTTGTTCATGGGGGGCATGGATGTTAAAAACTTTTTTTCCGATTACTTTTTAATGAAATTGTATTTGAGTACAATACTCATTCTGCTATAAAACCAACCATGCGCAGGATAACATTATGTGTAAATAAAATCTTTTCAATTTGATATGGCTGAATATTAAAAGGTCTCAAACTGTCCTTGCACTAAAATGTTTCTGTGGAAAATAGTCTTATATATGGTAAAGATTAGTGTGTTTGGCAACTACGGTATTGTGGCACTGTTCAGTCCTGTGTGTCTGCTGCATTATTTTAGTCAGATTGACAACTGACTGGGAATAGAACTTTCTACATGTATTTGTCCATTTTCTGAGATGACACAGAATCCTATTAGTGTGTTTTACTAATAATTAGTGTTGTATAACTTCTCATACAACTTCTGTCATTTCTACAGAAGTGTATATATATGCTGTGTATCCTAACTTAAATGGGTTTTTATCCTGATTTTAACTTTGGGGTCTGATACGTAAAGTACGTTATGGATTTCATCATAACTTCTAATACAGTTTCCTCAATTACAAGGATTTTACTAGTCAGCCAAGAAAAAATTCAGAGTCTGATTAAAGAGCGTCAGAAAGGTTCTATCAATAATCCTACAAGGAAGAGTACCCCCTTAGCAAAAGAAGAACAAAACCACATAAAACTGAAAGCTTCTGCTGAGATTGTTTGCAAAGCTCGCCATTAATTTCTGAGCCTCTCCCATTTGCCATCTGGTCTGTTTTAAATAGAGATGCTCTATAACCCTCTTGTGCAATTGTATTTAACAAAATGAAATAATGAAACGTATGTGGAAGCATACACCTGTTTCCATGCCAACGTAATATGCTCTTCTCTCAAGTTATCACCAGTATTTGTAGTTGTCGTAGGTTTTAATTGATAGACTACTAAACTAGATGACATAGTGGTGAGAAAGAAGGTCGGAATTTAAAAATACAGAAAAATAAATATGCACAGAACTGGAAGAAACAAGTTGAGTCATTGATTACAGTTCCTTGTGAAAGCAAAGCCAATCACCTACCACTTGTAATATAATCATTGTTGCAAAATGCCCTGTGTGAGACTGAATGCATCGTAAGAGTGCAATTTAATATGTAATTTGAAACGTCCACATTGTGTGTGGACATCAGATTTTGTTTTATTTGAGCACAGTATGAAGTCATATTCATAAATCGCTAATTTCTTATAATAACAGTAAGGCATTCGTTTCTTCATCTGTGATTTCTGGTAGGCCACTGCTGTCTTTTTTGTACCAGACTTCTGAGTACGGAATGCCGCTTTGGGAAATTTTGCTTCTGAGCTATTCTAGTTATGTAACGATGTCATCCTTGTGGCAAAGGTTCAGGATATCGTGAAGCTTGAAGATATGTATGTATAGATTCTGCAGACAAAATTGAACAAGGAAAAGCTGAAGGACTCTTTATAAATAGGCAACAATGTAATGAAAGATTACAGCAAACGACTTACTTTCAAAAGTCTCAGTTTTCTAGTACTCCCCATAAATGTTATTAGCATTTTTCCTTTCCCTCCTTCCTGGTTCTTAAAGTTCTTCAAATTTCCATATTCTTTTGATGGTCATGAACCCTGGAGAAATTATACCTTGAAAACCTTTAGTATGGATGTATGTAATAAAAAAATAAAAGCTCACTAAATTATCTCTAGTTTCAGCTAGTTGCACCAGTCACTAAAAAGGACCCAAGGAGAAAGCCTTACCTGTTGTAATCATCACTTTAACCTCTGAATTAGTGTGAGGTGATAAGTATACCTGAAAAATTTCATGCTACTTTGCATCACATGCATGCTTGTGGAGGCAAGCAGTGTTTTTTTACTTGGAAAGTTGCAGTTTTGTGAACAATAAACTGATTCTGTGAATGGAAAAGCTGTTTTGCTACACAGCTTTTAGAAACCAGATCTTTATCTTGTGATGTCAAAAAACATTAAATCAAAAGTATGGACAAATGACTCTTCTTTGCAGTTCGGTGTTCTTGAGAATCTAGCAAAGTTTTTTGTTACCCTCTCCATCAAATATCCTTGTTTTAGCTGTCCATATTGCCAGACTGTTTCTAATGAAAGGCTTCAAGAGCATGTTCCAAGGGGGTTTTGAGGACTGAGGTAAGGAATTACAAATTTATGGAGCTCTTTCTTTTAAGAAGCTTCGTAATGACAGTTGTCTTATTATAAAGCTTTAATTTGGGAGGAGCATAGGGAAAGCTCATAAACTGCAGATACATCATTTTGGATCTGGTATCTGAGGGTTCTCTTACTTAATCATTGTCAAGTTTGAGTAGTATTTGTGAAGCTTCTAAAAATGTTTTCACTGACTGAATTTTCATATGAAAACAGCTATTTGGAGAACAGTTGTGGAATGAGATTAACTGATAGACATCACAGCATTTAAAAATGATTTGGTTTGTTTCTGAGGTTTTGTTCCATGGTTTCTTTTGCTGAGTTTTGTAGTCAATACACATTATTCATTAAAGTGAAGAAGGAGGAAAGCAGATTGTGTGATGTCATGCTAAACACAAACTCAGCACAGTGGTCATATGGAGCTCAGTCCAGTACAAGTGGCATTTAAAAAATGCTTGTGTGGGATCCTGGGCAACAGAGCATTGCTGTGGTAGTTTAGTATGTATGGCAGTTTAACGTCTCACAAAGATGGATGTTAAAATTTAACACTTAAGACAACTGGCTGAATGGAAAGTTCTTCTTACAGTGCTAATATTTTTTGATGATTAGCATAATACACTTGCAGCTTGAAATAGCTTTGTTTAACAACTGGGCACAGCTAAAGCAGCATTAATGATTCATTACTGTTTAATGGACCCTTTAATCCAGGCCTTCACATTAATTTTATTTTAACCGTTGTAGTGTTAAAGCTTACATGATGAATTACAAAAAAGGAGATAGATTATAAAGATGAAAGCGTAAACCAAGCTTGAACTCTGTGGGAATATGGGTCATTTTCCAGTTGCTAAATCCTGCTGTCTGAGGAAACTTTTTTTTTCCCCATGGGCAAACAAGATATCATTGTCTTTAAAACTCTTCATAACTATACATGATATTCATGTGAACTAACTTTTTGGACCTGAGTAACAATTTTGTTAAACTGTGAAATTGATTGAGAAGTCATACAATCCTCAGAACCAGTTCTAGTTCCTTTTCAAAAGAGAATGCTGCTTTTTATACCTCTTCTTAATGCTGCTTTTTATACCTCTTCTATGTTTCTTATTACAATGCTGTACTAATGGAAACATCAGTACTTACTTGCTCATGTTTTTCTAGCAAATCCTTCTAGAAAACCTGATTCATTTAATGATAGGGTTTAGTTTCTTAGATTCCAAATCACAAATGTAATATGAATTTTAGTTTTCTGTTATCTTCAGTGAAAAACTGAGTTTTTTAACAGAAAGAACAGCCAGTTTGTTGTATCATTTTACAATTTGGGGAGAGCTGTTGAGCTGATGTTCAGATGCTACTATGATTTTATACTTGAAACAACTTTTCTTCTATAGAATGATTCAATTGATTCTGAAAAGATACCAGGGAGATGCACAATTTTTTCACTTTGTATGTTATATAGATTTATTTCATGACACCACCAGTCATTTTGATTTATTTGCGTTTTGCCAAAGATTTCCTATATCTGATAAAACTCAGTACTCAGTTACTGGGATGTATTTTAATTCAGTCATTGTATAGAAGAAAATTGCTTTAGGAAAATGACATCACAAATATTAAACTGCATATGTTTTTGTTCTTATATACTTTGATACTGTCATAATTTTTGCATTACTTTTTGTCATTACTTTTTGCATTACTTTTTGTCAACTGTGTCTTGATTTAGGAGGATGCACTTCACTGCTGTCCTGCTTTTACTAGAGTAGTGGTATACCTGTGTGGTTTGGGCTACTCACACATCATATTTACTATTGCTATTAATGTGATTACATTGTAAGTATTAATATCACGTGGACAAAAATGTTGACACATTAAAGTTGCCAAATTGTAGCCTCACTAGTTAGGAGCTACAGCATGAAGGTGTTTTTAAACTTTTCGCTGACCTATCTTAACTGCAAGCCTTATGGCATTTCTGTTTTGTTCATATCTTGTTTCTTCCCCAGTCTCTGCATCTCATGCACCACACAGAACAGGTAGCTGTCACTCAAGTCACAGCTTTTCAGGGAATTATTTTCTTCTAATTTACCATATAATCCTATGTCTTAATTTACATTTGTTGTCTTATCTTATTGAGAAGGAACTGAGGCATGGCAAAACTGATTTTCAGTGTTCATTCTGGGACACAAAGACTCGGGTCTTTTCAGGGACACTTGGTATTTTGTAGGATTTCATACTTGCAAAGCCCAGCTCCCACTGAGTTCACCATCAGCTACACATGTTCAACATTTCTGCAGGTCAGATCCCACATTCTGTACCCAGTGACTCAGGAAGCGTGGCTGTTAAATGGGTGCTTGTAAAAAGTTTGATTAAACTGACTTGACTAGTAATCCACCGCAGACACTTTCCCAAGGTGGTATTCAGTTGCCTCCCAGTTTCAATTTCATCCGCTATGGATCTTTCAGTTTCTACACATAGTTAAATAGAGGTCTTGTAAACAAGTGTCTTTCATTACCTGAAATTATCTGGTTCAACCTGTTTACTGATCTTTCTATAACTGTATTATCAAGTAAAAATATCTGTAGGATACTGCCACAATTTCTTATTCCATTCTTTTTCCTATTCCATTCTAACCTGTCGTGGTAACCCAAATTTTTGTTTTAGCTCTTTGGCCTCTTCACAAACCTTAAAATTTTAAAGGTGAGGTTTAAATTAATTGAATTACAATGTATTTCTTAATAAATTCTGTATTTATCATATGGCGCTATATTTGTATTTTACTGAATCATTAATAGACATGAAATATTACAGATATTATATATACTGATGGTCATTTGAGTTAAAAAAACCCCTCAATTTTCCTGTTGCCTTTTTTTATTATTATTTTTCCCTTTTTTCTTCTGAAGGTGCTGGCTATTCTGGTCAGAGCAGTAGTGGATGGTATGGCAGATCACGCTGGAGAAGTAGCCAGTGGATTAAAGGGGAAATTGCAAGAGCTCTTTGGCAGAGTGACTTCACGAGTGACAAATGATGGAGAGATCTGGAGACTTTATGCCCAGCTTTATGGAAATGGACAGAATGATAGTGGTGAAGATATTGAAAGGGTAAATGTGTTGTGAGGCATATGTTTTTATGGATACACACTTATGGTATGAACCTACTGTTGGCTAATAGTAAGACGTGGTCTTGTTCCAGATATGTTTTGGTTTTAGTTTTTCTTTAAGCTTATTTTCCTCTTTTCATGTTGCTACAGCACACATTTTTATTATCTGACAGGAGCAAGATGTTTTACATCAGGTTTTATGGATTTTAGAAAAATCTTTCTCTTTTATCAGTATTTCATTTTAAAATATCCTATGACAGCATATATGCATTGTCTTGGATTTGTGTTCTGAAAATCTTCTTGGCAGCAATCTAATATTTGTATTTAATAGTGGTGCTCATTATTTTTTTTAATCAGAATCTGTGATTCTAAAAACAAGTTATTTCAGTTCCTGGAAAAAGTGGATCTTAATAGCATGATCCAGTGGCATCATAAGCCGTCTATATTCTTCTTTGCAATCACCAAGAAAAAAATGCATTTGGTTAAGAGTTCACAGAGTAAAAGCACTTTGTCCTTACTTAGCTTAAAATTGGAGTAAAAAATGCTATTTAATTCCTTATCTGTGAAACCATTGGTTTCTCTTTATCCATCTCTAGTTTTGCTACATTAACTTCCATCTCCTGTTCCTAACACTTCCCAGGTAATCAAGTTGACCACATTTCCAAAATAATCACTCTGTGCTGCTGAAACTGCTTACTTTGTTTTATGCTGCAGTGTGCTTTGCATTTGTATTAAATTTCCAAAATTCAAATAGTCTTGCACTCTGCAAAAAATACTTGCGGGTTATCAGATCTTCACTGAAGCTGACAGTATACAAGGGTCGGCATTAAGTATGTTTCCTAATGGTCTGGGCAAAAATGTCCATCTGGAGGACTGCTTGTCGCTTGATGTCAAGCATATCAGGCAGATGGTTGGGCCTACAAATTGTATGTCTGTGGAGTTAAACTTAAAATTTTTAGGGCCTTGCTCATTTCTTTCCTCTTTATGCTCTGCCCTGTGAAATGCCTTGTTTAGTCATTGACAGTGTCCGTTATATCTCCAATTCCTCGCTTTCTTCCTTCCCTATTTTTCTTTACTGCTGAACAATGAAAGGGATTTGGCCTATTAAGAATTCAGAAATACAGACATTGCAATATCCTGTAATATATCTTCAAATTCTTACTCAGACATGCAAAGTAGCAGAGGTCATGTCTATACTATAAATGTAATCATTTCAGAATCTGGTTACATCACAGTATTTTTTACTAACCCAGTTAAAAACATGGTTTTAATTTGTAGAGGAGACAGGACTTTAGCTGCGTTTTCCTAATCAGACTGGTTATGGGGCACGCTTACAGCCTAGCTTGCCCTGCAAAATGGAATGATGTTTATAAATACTTAAGGTGTGCTTACATGTGTATCGCAATATCCTGGTATGACAAACAGATATAGATCATGAAAGTGTAAAATTGCCTGCAGCCACAACATATTTATTTACAGTGTAAAAATTAATTTGCAATAAGTTAGATAATCACTGGTGGCTTTTCTGATATTATAAATTAAAAATTTTAAAAGCAATATTTATTTGCTTCACTGCCACAAGCACCATCATGTGTCAGTCAGATATTAAGTGGATATAACTATCTGTAGAAAAATTCCAGATGTACCGTTGCAGTTTTCCACCAGTGGTCATTATGCAAAAGGCCAGTGAATTCTGAAAGGACATTGTTTCATCAAATGAATCACAGAATAGTTTGGACTGGAAGGAACCTTAAAAGATCATCTAGTTGCACCCCCCCACCATGCACTGGATCACCTTCCACTACACCAGGTTATTATTTTCTATGTTTTGGCATTGTAAGACACAGAGATGGCAACAGATCTATCACAGTGTCATGTACGCCCTTACAAATGTAGGATTTGACTTCTATTCCATAATGTAGTACCTTATTTAGTGCAAACTTAATTATATTTAACCTTTTTTTTTTCCTAGCATTGCATTTGAAAGAACAACCTTTTATGTCTGGCTATTGTAAAAGGTGGATTGATTGTTGGGATTTTTTACCTTTCTGTTCTGCTGCCATATCTGATGCCATGAATTACTGGAGTATACAGTTACAATTCACAACAGTGCTTTGTAAATTGAATCAGGGTTTACAAGTTAGGAGTGTAAAACTATTGAAGTATTGGGTTTGTAGGTTTGGTTTCATTTCTTTTCTTTAGCTTAGTATATATTTACTCTTACAATTTTATGTATCTGACCTGCCCCCTCATTCAGTACTTCATTGTTTCCTATGCTGAATGCAGTCCTGTCCACCCCTTTCTCACCGAGGAATCTTTCCAACATTCAATTTTCCTGCTGATCCATACCCAGGCTATGAAACCCTTCTGTTACTTGAACTTTCCCCAGCTCATAACTGTTTCCTTCCAGGGTAAATCCAGGTTCCAGAAGTGCAAACAAACAACCCACTAGATTTTGAGTTCTTTTCCCTCTCTGACATCTGTCAGCAAAACCCCCCTAGTTTGCTGCTCTGACTCAGGACACATGCAGACTGAAATCAGACTGCTGTAAAAACTGCTGTTCCTTCTCTTGGAAGTTCTTGCCTCTGCTGGCCAGAGCTACAACCAATTATAACATAGGTTATTATGAAAAAAATTAATTCACTCTGCTTTGACTTAATATACCTAAACTGTAATTTACAGTAGCATGAGCAGCTCAGCCACCTGTGCTATAGTGTGATTTGAACTCTGGTAGAAGAGAGAAGGTGGAAGCTTCTGGGGTGACGACCCCCAGATTTAATCTTTGTTCAGCAATCAGAAGCCTTTATTGCGCTCATGTACATGTACTGCACTGAAAGGTTTTATTCCTTTATATGATATTTAAATTCTTTTGAAAGATAATTAAAGAGTTGTCATTGAACCAAGCCATGTAACTTCTGGCATGTATTTGTTTCGTATTTCTGATGCTCTAAAGAGAAAACAAAACTCAAAAGCAAAAATTAATTTCTTCTGCTTTTTTTTTTTCCCTTCCATATTGCTTACATTTATTTTTCCTGTTCACACTGAGAACCAGAGCTGTATGGCAGCTAATAGCTGTGTCTGTAAAATACATTATTCACCAAGAATACATACACAGAAAGGCTTTGATGTATTCAGTTATAATTTTTTTAGGTACAAAATTGGTGTTCAAAGTGTGAGTACAAGTATTTTTCCATTTTTCATGTGCATTTAATTGTGATGACTTGGCAAACATGGGTCACATCCATCAGTCTAGACAGATTTTTAGAAGATAAAAATTAGATGCACTTTACTTTATATGCCTCTCATACTTGGGATGCAGTATTGTTGAAGAACATCTGTGTTACAGCTGGTGCTTACTGTTGCAGAGAAGGACACTACGCCAACTCAAGGAAATCAAATGTAGTAAAGATACATTCATTTTCTGGATTGAGCATTAATTTCGTGGACACTTAAAACTAAATTAGTCTCATAGTTTGCTTTCTTACATACTGATCATTTTTTCTCCTCCTTGCAGTCCCTGCAGTATCTCACTAAGGCACATAAATGTGAAATACAATCAAGTGATTGGGAGAAAGATGTATCTTCTTTTAAGGAAGTGGTGAAAGGAGCCATAGAGATTGCACATGGTATGTTCTACCTGAAAAGAACTTTTTTATTCATGAAGAATATAGCAAATATTTATTAAGCTTTGTAGCAAAATAGTAATACACTTTACACATTAAATTTATTCCTACTATTGGGAGTCCTCTAACAGAGAGCATGTAAAAATATACTTGGAATGAGGTAGAAATTCTGTTGGGCGAGTCAGTAAATGTATGTCTGGTGAACATGGTCCAGTAATTTCATGGTCCAGCAATTTCTTAATGCAAGTGAAAATGCATCTATAGTTCACTGCAGTACTCAAATCATCGCATAAATTTGATTGACTGTGCCAGTCAGGAGATGGATAAAACTTAGACTTGGTGAGACTATTCACTGTGCTGTGATATTTATGTTTAAGAAGGATACATATTATACCTGTTGGGCTTAGAATTATCTTGTCAATATTGCTTGGCATTCTATCTCTTTTTATTTCTTCTGGGGGATATTACATGAAAAAATTGAGTATGGAAGGTATCAAGATTTTTAGTTAAATGTTGATGTATAAAAACTACTGCTATAGAGGTAATGCTTTTTTCTGGGGGGTGGGGTGGTGTCCTGTGTTTGGATTCTAGTGGCTATAAAATGCAGCAAGAACAAATCTAATCATCAGGAAGCTTTGCAGATACTTTCTTCAGCTCGGCTCAACTTACGTGGCTTGTCATCCAAAGCAAAGGTAAGAAGCTTTGAAAGGTAAGAAGTTGTGTTTGAAAGCTAGGAATCTTTGTTCTTTTGCCATAAACCATTTCTACGTTTTGAATCAATTATAGATCAAATAATACCTACCTGTCCCAATGCATCATCAGGTGGATATTCACCTCCATTCTGTTAAGGGTTCTGGTTTTAAGTAGACTTTTATTTCCCTTCTTCCTGCTAGGCTTTGATTGAAATAAATCTGAATATAAATCTGAAATAAATAAGAGATAGCATTGACATTTGAGAGTTAGAATTTTACTTAAAATATTGGGCAAAGAGTTTTGGAAGAAATCAGTCATTTCAAATATTTTAAGTATTTCCAAATATCTTTCTTATGTGAGTAGTCATGTGGGAAGCAAGGCAGGCTCAGAAAGAATGGATGTAAACCTGCAGAAAGGACCAAAACGTGTCAGAACTACTTTGCATCACTTGAAGTGTTTTAAAAACAATTATTTATTGAAAGAGTTAAGATTTCAGAAAGAATAAAGGAACAGTGAAAATTTCAGTAAGTTTTTCATGGTGGATATCCTTCCAATTCAGATACTAATTTGTTGGAAAATGTCATTGTTTAAATCATATGTTTGGTTTTTGGAGTTGTGCCTCCATAGCTAGACGCCCAAAGAGCTGAGTCTATTTCTGCATCACTATTATCCTAATTTTGCCTTTCATCTTACAGCATGAGACACAGCCATTGTTTAACTGAACACTGACCTGAAATACATTTTCATTCAAAATACACTTACTGTCTTAAAGTATTCTTCCTGGCTGTGTGTGGGGTTTAGTAAATGTGAATTGCAGAGCATAAGTTTTATAACATATGTGCTTGCGTTACAACGTGTTGATCCGTCATCAGTGTGCTGAACTTGGCTCACTCTCTTTTAAGTCCCATAATTTTGAGGATAAAAGCCTGAGAAAGTTTTATAAGCTGATAAAATCTGGCTCTGTAGCTGCGCTTTTAGATACTGGCATGCCAAAGTCTTTGTGATGTGGTGAAAAAGCGTCACAACATGTATGTTTTGTTGTGATTCACAGAATGGTTGTGAAAAAAAAAAGTGTGTAGAGTATGACTGTAGAGAAAACAAAAGTACTTGATATAAATGATATAAATACAAGTACAGGTGGTTTATATTATGCACGATCATGCAGTATCTGAAATATTAAGAATAGGTGAGTCTAATAAATTTTATTATTAATTCCTGAAGGCACTGATTACATGATTATCTATATTACTGACAGATCATAGTGTGTCTAAGTTTTATGACACTTCTGAGAAAACTGACATGTTAGGTATAAAGCTGTTGGTATAACTTCACTGTTTGTGCATACTTTCCAAGATGTCATCTTATTTTTAATATGAAGTCATATTGAATTCCCAGAGTCTTGTGGTTTAAAAACTCAGTCATCTTCTGTGAGATCCTATGCAGAAACAGTTCAGTGCTGTTTATGCCTGTCCAAGTGTGACTGCAGCATCTTCTTTTGTTGCCAATTAAGTCAATATTAGTGTGGAGTTGGGGTTTTGGTTGTTTTTTTTTTCCTTTTTTCTTTTAACAGAAAAAAGCACTTTAAAAAAAAACGGGCTAGGGGCAGATTCAGTAGTTAGGATTTCATAAGGAATGAAGGAACAGTGAAAGAAACTTTTAGAAGATAAAGTTCCAAAATTTTGTAGTCAGGATATGCAATTGGAACAAATCAGTAGTTTTTGTACAGTGTTGCTTCTTAGACTTCTTGCCTGTCCTGGCATCTCCATCTTCAACATTCCAGCTCCTGTGTCATGCTAGACCTATGGTGCATCCACTGTCTGCTGAAGGCTTCGACTCAAAAATGTGTTGTTAATGGGCTTCTTTCTGTATGGAGCCTTCTGGGCAGTTGCTTTCTCTGGTAAATAGCGTAGTGGGCTCTCTTCTGCTCCTTGTGCCCATGCATCATTTGGATCTGACAGGTGGGGTCTCTGAAACGGAGAAAGGTCATGGAGCTGTATCGTAAATGCCTGAAATGTGGGTACTATTGTGGAGAAACATGAGGCACAAAGCCCAAAGAATAATGGTGCATGAAACTTCCCCAGGCTGCATGTAGTTGAATAGATCTCTTGAACTGGGGAAAAAAAAAAATAAAATATCTATCACCCTGATTTATTCAGCTGTCTTAGCCAGAAAGAACCAAACTTTTCCATCACATTCTCAGTGTGAGGTTTTTGGGCTGAAAGTCAGAAAAGTTTCTCTGCTACTTGTAGCAAGATTATGTGCCTATTTTTGTTTAAGATGTTCCTTTGTTCAGTGACAGAACTTTTCTGAGGCACATTGAAGAACTTGGTTCAGGCCTTTTAAGTAAATTCTTGTTTATATATGTATCTGTAGTGTCCCATTATGTTTTGATGAAATAATGATGTACAGATGTATTATAGAGTAACTTTTGTTTTCTTAAGTTTGTTTTTGTCTCTAAATGTATGCTTTTCCTTTATGTCAAATGAAGTGTTAAACACTCTCCCTTTACATAATTAAGGGGAAACGTATGTTTGGGGGTGTGTTCCCCCCCCATATTTCTCTGAATTGGTACTTCACACAGCCTCCATGTTACTTGAGTTAAGTGAGAGGTCCTGGCCTTGCAATAGCAACATGTTCTGGTGCAGCATGCACAAAGCTCCTGTCTGAGCTTGCCTATCTCAAGGCTTTAGACAAGTTATTTAGCATTCCTCTCACTCAGTTTCCCTGTAAACATGTGAAAATTAAGATTGCTCATCAGTTAGCTGCTTTGTGTTCCTGTTATTGTCTTAAGGTCTTTAAGAACAAACTATTTTTATTACTCTGTAGTGTTTTGTTTGCTCTTGTGTAACCTAATTAAACACAGATTAGTATCTCCACCCACGTATGTCTTCACATCCAATGTTAAAACATATTTATTTGAGGTTTTGGAGAAAATAATGCAACAGAACATGCCACTGGGAAAAATGGCCATTAAAACTCGCAACTACCAATTTATCAGCAGGTGGGTTTATGAACTGCAGTGACTGTATGTGAGATGCTCTTCTAATTTGAGTTTCATAGTAAACTCCTTTACTTTCAATGGCATCAGGAGTCAGCACAGGCAGTCAGGTCAGAGCAGTAACCCAGCATCTACAGGAGGAGGATTCGGCCCTTTTGCAAAACTCCAGGTGTGTGGCACAGACGTCAGGTCTATATATATGTGCGTGTGAATATATATATATGTGTGTGTGAATATATATATATGCTGCTTATTAGCCACAAAATGGCCTTTTTAAAGAGAGGGAGATAGGTTCCATGGTGGGTACCAAAACTACAAGTAAGGGATCGTGGTGATGTATTTCCTGTATTCTGTCTCTGTGCTGAAACAGAGAAACTGTATGTATATATTAAAATAATGTATTTCTTTTTGTCATGCAGCAACTTTTTGTAGATGTAACAAGTAATGAAGTTCACAGTGAGATAGCTGATGAGGTGACAACTATGGACAACATGATTGCTGAACTTCAGGAACTGAGCAACCAGCTGAGAGACCAGTGCTGACATATGGACCAGATTTATGACAGGAAGATGATAATGACACGTTTCTTTTGCCACAGTTTTAATAACAATTCTTATGCAACAATACTCTCAATAAACATTTTTCTGTACAGTGCTGCTCTTGTGGTCAGCTTTGTTCAGAGTTCAGGCTGCTTTTTAAGATTCTTACCTGCTCTCACTGTCTTGCGAAGTTGCACGTTTTGGATTCTCAGGCTAGGCACAGTTATTTGTATGTACAAGGTGGTTATTGCAGGTCAATTCTGCCTGACTGCATCACACTCAGGTGCCAGATCTCTGTGACACCCCACCTGTGCTGCAGGTGGGGAAGCAGGAGAGACACTAGGGAAGAAGCTGAGGTAGGAGCTGGGCCACTTACCCGCCCCAGTGAGGTGCACAGCCAATCAGAGGGTGTGTCTGTCTGCTGCTGGCCAATCAGAGGAGCTGTAAGGCTGGCCTATCAGTGGTGATCAGCTGAGGTGAGGGCAGGCTGCCATGGTGGGGAGTGCAGTTGGGAGTGGGAGGCTGCAGGCTGGGCAAGGGCCTGAGGAGGCTTGCTAGGTTGTCAGGGACTGTCAATATTAATCAGTGTTAATTGCTTCAGGGCAGTAGGAGTGGGGTCCTGAGAGTATGAATTTCAGCTTTTGTTACTCTTGTAATACAATTGAAGTAGCAGGATGCTTGCTGCATTAGTATTTGCAAACAGTTATTTAAAGGAGTATTAATCAAAAATACACAACTTACGGCAGTAGACATTTGGACCTTTTACAGGCATAGGGAATTCCCCCTACTGAGGCAGCAGTGAAACCACAATCTAGAATCAGTTTGGGTTGGAAGGGACCTTAAAGCTCACCCAGCTCCAACTCCCCCGCCATGGGCAGGGACACCTTCCACCAGACCAGGTTGCTCCAAGCCCCGTCCAACCTGGCCTTGAACGCTGCCAGGGATGGGGCAGCCACAGCTTCTCTGAGCAACCTGTGCCAGTGCCTCACCACACTGATAGTAAAGAATTTCTTCCTAATATCTAACCAAATCTACCCTCTTCTAATTTGAAGCTGTTCCCTCCTTCTCTGTCACTGCATGTCCTTGTAAAAGGTCCCTCTGCGATTTCTTGTAGGCCCCCATTAGGTACTGGAAGACTGTTATGGTCTCCCTGGAGCCTTCTCTTCTCCAGGCTGAACAAGCTCAGCTCTCTCAGCCTGTCTTCATAGGAGAGGTGGTCCAGCCCCCTGGTCATCTTCATGGCCTCCTCTGGACTTGCTTAAACATGTCCATGGTTCCCTCAGGACCTACAGATGCATCTCATCAGGTCCCATGGGCTTGTGCACTTTCAGGTTCCTTACATGTTCCTGAATGTGGTTCTTCATTCTCCCAGTCCATGTGTTTGCCTTCTGTGACTTGGGTGGTATGGCTGCAGCATTTGCTGGTGAAAACTGAGACAAAACGGTCATTGAGTACCTCCACCTTCTCCATATCCCATACCTCCATTTTTAAAATACTTATATCTGACTAGATCTAAGTTATTTTTATCTAGATTATTTTGCATTGTTTTATTTTTAAGTATCTTTGCTACAACTCTTAAAATGGGATTTTTTCAGGTTTTCCAGAAACCTATGCGAAATAATTTCCTCATTCGTCATGATTTTGGCTCTTCCATATGAGAATGATGCAGTCTCCAAAAATGAGGTTATCTGTATTCTGGGCATGCACTGTCTGTGATATGGTCAGTAAAACTATACCATTACTAAATAGCAAGAATACTTTCCCTGAGGATAATGTTGGAAGGTAAAAGGAAACTAAACAATGACTTGGATTTGAAGCAGCAGTAAAAGCATGTTATTTTTGGTGCATGAAGGGGAAAAATACCTTGATACCTTTATAAATTGTTGTATCCTTGTAAACCTTCTTACAATGGGGAGAGTAAGTAATTTATAGCCAGTGTTTTAACATGAGGTTCCCACAAAAATTATTAACTTAGAACAGGTTTACCTGCTAGTGAAGGAGAGCTGGCTCCAAAACACTTCTTCAATGAAACAGCTCAGAAAGGGAGGAGGTATTAAAGTTTGTGCAAAGTCAATTTGTTGGAGATACTTCCATCTTGCTTACATGCATAGTGAGGGTCCCACCTGACTGAAAAAAACAGGCTGTGAGTTTTGTGACAGACTCCCACCACTATTATCATTTTATAATTACATTTTGATACTATTTACGTTATTCACGAAACAAAAGAAAAACTCTTTGAAACTACTATTTTGTTTCCAACACTACATTTTATTTGGAAGAAAATGTTTAGGTGTGGAATTGTTCAGTGGCAGAAAAATCATTTTTCTTGTGATCTTATGGCAAATTTTAAATCAGAATTTTATCCCACTGTCAACTTGAAAACATAAGACTTGAATTCAGTGGTCTTGGTTTAAAAGAAAGTAATTTCCATTGAGTTGGCTGGAGACACTTTTATAGCTTAAGTTTGGAGGTGCAGAACATGAAGCCACGTTCATTTTTGTGGAGTGTCTTCTGCTTTAATTCATTTAATCATGATGGATGACAAGTTTACATCTTCTATAGAATATTAGAGAGATCTGTGAGAAGACTTATTTCCTTTCCGTTTCATCTTTTGAAAATTATTTTTGTTTTTTTCCTTAAGGTAGTAACATGAAGACTTTTTCCAATGTTAGGTTCCACAGGGGACAGACATGTTTTCTCAGCACAAATTTTTAATTCATTTGAACCTCCTTCTCTTAGCACATATGGAGTATGAACTTTGTCTTTCACCTAATGCTGGGAAAGCCTACTATCCACAGACATTGTGTTCCTGAACAGTAGGATGACTAGTGTTATGATAGCACACCAATTTTCCTGTCATAATTAATGTAATAGAAGGGAGATCTCTGCAGAGACTGAAAAATACACTATTTAATTACATACAGATAACACACATGGTGTGGAAGATGGAGAGGCAGGAGCTGGCTCACTGTTCAAGAGATGCTGGCTTTTCAGAATAGCTGGCCATCCCAGAAGATCTCAGCCCCTTCATCCATGAGACTGAATGCCTGAGGTAAATCTCGTAAATGTTCTTGCTACCTCTTTCTTTGTATTAGTGGCATCTTCCTTAGATACAAGCTGAGCTTATGGTGCTTCTTTGGATTTCATCACAGGGTCCTTTTAAAACTTTACAGACACAAAAGCTGCCTCAGTTTTGTATGGTAGTCATTTTCTGTACTCATGCCAGTGGCATTTAGTTCAGAATAGCTCTAGGAGACCATTGTCATGAAGACAATGTTACTATAAAAGCTCTGGCTTCAAAAAAACTTGTTAGTATGAAAAGAGGAAGGAACGTTTCCTAAACAAACTTCAGACTTTCCATATCTTCCATCTTATTCAGAGCATCTGTCTTCTGGCATGGGAATGTTTCTCACTCAGATCACTCCCATGACAACTGCAAAATCCTTGAGGGTTTAGCAAAACTGGACAGTCCTTTCCCAACATAGTTAACACACCTACAAATACCTCAGTAACAGCTGTGTTATTTTCAAGTGCTCTGTGTACAGCTATATGATAATGATTACTTAGTGTAACATGGGCTTCATTAAGCAGCATTTCACAGGAATAGCTTAGAGTTCACAGTAGAACTTCAGATCCTTCTGCTGGTTTTTTTTTTCTTTTTGACTTTAGTCAAAAGTATTAGGGGTTACCTATTTTGTTATCTATCTGCTGTTAGAGTTGATGTGCAATAGAAGTAAAATGGATGAGTTTGGAATCTTTCAACTTCTACCAAGCCAGATAGGGAAAGCAACTCTCTCAGGGTTTTGAAGATGAGTATAAAACCAGTTATGCTTGAAGGAAGTATGGTGTATGAAAAAGAATTTATGGCCTAAGAGGGTTTGTTTGTATGTCTTTCACCAAATATAGTTCAATCTATGATGTACTTGCAGTTACTGGTGGTTAGAACCCAGGGAGGGTCTCCTGATTCATCCCGAGTGCTGTGTCTACATAGAGGAAGGGTACACAGCCAGGTGTGGTGCTAAAAGTTTTTCTTGGGTTGGGTCATTACTCATGAGCACAAGTGAATGTTCTTAGGTCCAGTGAGGCCACACTAACTCAGGTAGGTCATCCTGAATAAATGTCAGTAAATGAGGTGGTCCGCATCGCATCATCCTAGATGTTCCTTCCACTACTTTAACTGGTTCATTCAGAAAGGCATTCAATGTAGAGCTCTGTACTAAAAGTGCCTTGGAAAGAAATAGGGCTTGAAACAATTTTTCAGATCTAAAAATGGTGTATGGCTTATATGCAACTACAGAAGACACATTTGCAAGTTTAGTTTTTGGGTCTGTACATACATTGGTTAGTACTACGCCTCTAATTATTTTCAGAGTAAATAAGGCAGAAAAAACAGGTATTCATTTTATCCTGCTTTGAAGCAGTACTGCCCTAGAAGATACAAAGTCACTTGAAATTATTTCAACTTAACTCTTCACTATATCTGTCTCAATATCAATGACTGTATGAATGACAGTACAGATGGACATTATGTATGACAGGGGAAGCTAAAAAAAGTCATGCTATTTCCAAAGTAATACAAATTAAAATAATATCAAGTAATAAACTTTTCTTCATTGGCATCCATGTAGAGCTCTGTACCAAGTATATATGAAATAGGGAAAAGGTAACAGCTGATAGTGTACAACTTGGGTTCTCTGAACTTAAAAATACACTAGAATTTAATAGGAAAATCTTATTCTAAAGAGGAAAAAATTGCCATCAACTGTTGGGAGTTGTTTTCAGTGTGATTATTCAAACTAAGTAGTACATTTTTCAAAATCTTATTTTGAGAAATTTATTTTTTTTGTTTATATTGTATGTATATATGTAAGTGCATATGTGTGCACATATGTATATATGTATAAACATGCACATATATACATAGAAATAATCATGTGTGTCAAAGAAAGATGTTAATTCTGAAGGTGTAAGAGGTACATGTACAGGAAGGTATATCTAATGAAAGCAGTATGCATTACAGAGACTGGAACACACATCAGCCTCCTGTCTGCATTTCTAGCATTCTCACCACTGATCCAAGTGGTAACTGCAGGATAGATAGTCTTCCTTTCCAGAAATGACTAATTGTTTTGAGTGTACTGTTGTACGCCTTTAAAGCAACCTTTAAGAATGCTTGACTTTAAAAGTGCTAAGAACTCTCAGAAAACCTGGCAGAGCCTTTCCATTTCTTCTACTTTACTCATTCCAAGTCCCTGTTTTCAAAGTCCTATTCAGATTTGACAAAGTTAGGCCTAAATATCAGCCTGAACATGGATCATCTAAATTTGTTATTAACAGGCACTAACTAGAGACTTTGTGAATGTTCACTGTAGTTGGGGGGGGGAGGGGGGGCGTAGCTTTGATTTCATAATTAAAAACCTTTCAATACCTTCACTCTTAACTTCCTTCTCTCTTTGTTTCAACTCCATTGTTTATTGCTGGTCTAATGGTTATGTTTAAGGTATGTAAACAGAGATATTTTAATGTGTGTTGTTTTAATTTTTTTATTCACGTAGGAGTTTTCCATTGATGCCTGCCACTACAAAACTGTGGTTCAATCCATTTATGAAGCATTTTAAAATCAAATGGTAACAGAATTTACTTTGTATTCGGGCTGAAGAATCAACAGAGTGGAATTTTGGAAATTTTTTCATTTTATTAAAAAAATTGGATGGTTGCCCTAAATTCAGGCAGACATGGATATATGTGCTTTAATTTGCATCTCTAAGATGTTTTAGGTGCACAAGTACATATAAAAGATGTGCCTATCCCCTGTTAAGAACTGCAAAACCAGTAACACTTTTTGGTTTTTTGAGCTAAAAAGTCACAGGCAAATCGAGCCAGATGTAGGAAAATCCATCCTGTATGTTTTACATGATAGGTTTCAGAAATAAAACTGGCAAATGAGGTGAATTTTGCAATATGAATAGCAATAAAATATTTACTACTGTGCAAAAGCCACTGTAATGCTACAGTACAGATTTTTTTTGCACCATTCAGAAGTGCTTATAAATAGATAGGTTTCAATTGACAAGTAGCTTATTCAGGCATGTGCTCATATAGTAACTGCATTCATTAGACAAACATTTCTACTAATCCTTCAGCTACACTAATAAAAGTGTTATCCTTTATAGGCTGAGTGTAGTAGCACAGGGTTGTTTTTTTTTTAACTGTTAACATCCTTCAAAGACCAAGGATGGTAATTATTAGTGACTGTATTTGGTTTTCAGCAAATAAGTTGAAAATTGATAACCCGTGGCAGCATGTAAAGTTAGGATTCCTTGCTGAAAATGGAGACACCCTTACTCTCAGGAGCAGCTTATTACGTATACTGTATCTTAAGTAGATCTGTTTCTGCTCTCTAAAGAAACAAAAACCCCACAGAAAACAGCAGTTTTGTTGGGCTTGTTAGTTTGTTTTACTGTTTTTATAGCATTTGCGCTTTCTTTGATTTTGTTTTTAAGGCAAGAAAATAAGTTTGTGGGTTCAGGGCGGCTTCACTGAGCAAGACAAGGATGACAGGAAGGGGCTGGCGAGTGAGTCACTGCCGTTCTGTACTGGTGTAGATAAAAGACCTATTACAAATTTAATCTATTACTGATCTAAACCTAAATTTCATCTCTGCAAGAACAGGGTGGTTTGGGATCAAATATCTGTGATAATCAATTCTGCTTTCTGTATAAAAAGTTGTATAATAAGTATGGAAGTTGTATAATAAGTATGGAAGTCCGCTTTTCTGTTTCCACTTTACTCTGACCTGAATGTTTTCTCAGAACACACCGAGAAACTTCTAATCATCAGTGATGTCACATATCCTCTCTCCATTTTTTCCCCCTATTTATTTTAAACCTCAGTGACCCCTGTGAGTCACTGCAACAGTTCTTAGCCAAAAATCAGTGTAATGAACCAGGCAAAGAAATACTAGGCAAACGCCATGCAATGAAAACCGGGATTAACAGCATGAGAATCTTCAAAACTGCCGGTTAGCCTAGTAATGACATCACTGCTGTGGTGAAGCAGCTACATTTTGCAAGTCACATTTAGAAGTTAACCCCTACAATTCAGCTCTTTTCCACTGTCATCTATAAATGAGCGCCATATTTTTTGTGTGTTAAGTGCAGTTATTCCATTCACCTTCAAGCCTCTTCTCTTGCTTAATTTTCAGTTTCAACTTACCAGAATGGTGAACTGCAGCCGTGGAAACCACCTTTGTGTTTCTTTCTCCAGCTTCTCTGGCATGGAGTTGGCTTGCCCATTTTGTATTTCTCAGCTCTCTGCCAGTTTTGTGACATTGTGGTCTCTAGAAAAGCACCCTGGATTTTTATAGTTCTTTATGTGCTTTTGCCCCACAGCAATTTCATGTTGTCCCTTCCTAGTAGTAGTTCCCCTTCTTCCCCTCCCTCCCTATAATCTCTCTTCCCTACTACCTTAAAGTTCACCTATGAATTCTTGGTAGGAAAGATTCTAGGAAGGATCTTAAGATTGTAGTTGGTACTAGCAAATTGCTAGCAGCAACATGAAAAATGTAATCTGTAGTGAGATAAGGGTTACATGAAGGAGTGAAAAAAAGGCATTTCTCCCTTTGCCTTGGCTGAGCCTGCTGGAAGGGGAGACAAGGGCAAGTACCTTTATATTTAAGGGGGTAAAGAGCACTGTAAGCCTTTGCCAAAAAACTTGTCACTGTGGAGGAAGAAGAGCAGCACAGAGACAGTGATGATGATCCCCATGGAACTGCTGAAACAAGGAAAAAGCTTAGCACTGTTCATCAGGCAGGAAGGCGCAAGTGTTTCCTTGAGCAGAGAGGATTGAGCAGTAAATGACCAGACCAACTACTACGTTGCCAGAGACAGATGGCAGACCAATGTGAAGTAGCGGATGCAGCTGGAGAGCAAAGGTAAGTCACAGCTTGGCAATAGCCCAAAATTAAAAGAACCAACTTTAGGCACAAACACCAGCGTACTGTAGGGCTTTTAATAGCCCATATGGTCTGACTGTGGCTGTTTGGGAGTGCTCCAGCCATATCTATGATTTTTTTTATTCATAGCAGTCTATCTTAAACAGCTCAGGTTTTGCTGTTGTCAACACTATGACTTCTTATTTTAGAGGCTTGTAATTTAACTGTAAATTCTCTCCAGTCCTAAAACCAGGTGTAGTGAACACAGCTTTAACCAGTCTGCATTTTTTGTTTGCAAGTGAAAAACAGGCAAGTAGTTCTTAAGCTTGGCAAGCTACTTGAATCAGATAATGTTTGTAATCTGTAACTGCACAACTAGCTTACTGTCATGCTAAGCAGAGAGGTTGACTGTAGCTGAAGTATGTCTTACATTTGATCTCCACTCCACAAGGGCTTTTACTGCTGTGTTAATCTCTAAGAAAGCTGATAGGCAAGAAAAGTGACTTCAGAAGAATTGATGTAGAATAGCTTATGCAGTTTCAAATAGAACTTCAGCCTGGGTCTTGTATAAATTAATGGAGGGAAGAAAAAAAAGGAAATGGCCTATGGAAACAATTTAAGAACTGAGGTGAAAATGAAACAGTGATAGTACTGAGAATGTGCAGTGTTGTGACACCATTCATATAGAGGGCACAGACAGTGAGATACTCCCTTCTGTCTGCATTTGCTGTTTTACTGCAGAAACAGTTGTCAAATATGATTCAGATTTTGAGGTGTTCCTAATCAGAACTGTAGCAAACTTTTGGCTAACTATTAATCAGGGGGATTGACACTGAGGTCAGTAGGATTTTCCCAAGTTTCCTGAACATCTTGGAGAAAGATTCAATCTCCTGAGGTTAAGCTTTGCTTATCCTGTTCTTTTGGCATTGTGTGTCAATTATACTTTTACAAGTGCCTCCCTCTCTTGCACAATACCAAGAGGTTTGTGCTTTGATTGGGTGACAGCAGCTACCTAACTTACTGCAAATATTGCAGACCACCCTTCTGTGTGTGCAAGGACTCCCAAATGCATGTACATGTACACTTCTCTTGCTTGTAGTGGCCCTCTCTCCACCTCACGGCAAAACAGCAATCTAGGATGTTCTGCTGCACAAGGTGACATGTCTGGGACTCTTGTTTCTCAGTGGTTTATCCATGCTGCATGTGAATGCTCCCACTCATTGCTGCAGTGTTTGAGTGCCTGCTGCCTAACATCACTGACTGTAATCAACTGTTGTGGATATTGTGGAATATTTGGATTTCTGCTCTTTCAAGCATTCTGCTTGAGGCAGAATTTCAGAGTCTCTGGTTAAGGTTTTATTCTTTCCATGAGGTTTAACTGAGTGAAAGAGTTGTCAGTTCTGTGAATGTCACTCTTACAGTGGTGGGGTGGCTTGGTTGGTTTGGTTGGTTGGTTTTGTTGGTTGTTTTTTAAGAGGAAAGGTTTGCAATTTTTTTATTAAAAGCAGTTTTGAACCCTGTGTTGATTTTCTGGCTGGCAATGCTTTTAGCCGAATGGTCAGTTTGATGCTGTGTATAGAGGCTTGGGGAGCTGGGCCAAGGAACCTTGGAAAGAGATGACACTAGTTTCTTAAAACCTGTGTGTGTTTCGGATCACTGCAGGTATGTCCACCTTCCAAGACATAAATCCAGAAGAAAACCTGATATTCTCCCTGATGCTGCTTCTTGCTGTAATGACATTTCTACAAGGTTCTGCATCAGTGAAAACAAATGGGTTTTGTATTATGGGATGGCAAGGTAATATCTATGCAGAAAAGCAATTGCATTTGAGTTTTAAGCATTCATGCTTTGATTTATTGTCACTGAAATTTAATCCAGGGGGTGTTTTTCCTTTGGACTTACTCTGTGAGAGTTCTAGTGAAAATATTGCATCAGCATTTCAGGAATGGAGCAGCAGTGTTATTCTGATCTGTCAAATGCAGGGGCCATGAACTTCCCCTGAGAAACCCAGTGAAACAGCCCTTCTACTCACTTCAGGGCTGGTAATGTAAAGAATACTTCCCAGACTGGGGCCCCTGCAGTAACCCTCACAACTTGTTCTGCATGCGAGCCTGACTTTTCTGCATATTTCTGCAGTGGAGGAAAATTGCTTATGTGTTTGTAGATTTGTCAGGGTGGATCCCAGCACAATAGTAAGAGCAGCATCCCTGAAAAAGTAGTGACTCTGCAAACTTATCTCAGCAAAATGTTATCAGACCTTAAATATGTCTTTATGCAAGCTTAAATGTATTTAGCCCTTGTGAATATTTCAGAATTTATTTGGAAAAGTAATGAAAAATAGAAAGTAGATAATTGAGGAAAATAACTGAAATATTAGACATTTTAAACATATACACATCCTCACAGAAGTCATGCCTCTATTTGACACAAGCTTAAAAATAGCTTTGTTGTTAATGCTTGGCAAAAGTGCCTATGTGTGAGTTCATGTATGCGTGCATTTCTGTGCCTTTTAAAGGCGAATAATGCTAATATGTCTTTATAATTTACTGTCCTGTTTGCACTTGATACCATCAGCGATCTCAGCACAACTCTGGAAATGGTGTTTTAATTGTAGCAGAATGAGAGCATGGGTATAAAATTGTTTTGTAAATCTCTCTCCTAAATATTTACTGTATTGCAGCCATGGGATGGGAGGGTTTAAGAAATGGTGTTTGGAAGATGTCATAGCTCAGCTCTGTGCCAGGGCTTGGAAAGGATGATATAGCACTGCTTTGACTAGGAGTCCCAGTTAAGAGGGATTTGAATTACTCTTCTGATTTTTCCTCATTTAAAAACAAAATCTAGGTAAGAATATACACACATCCTCCTTATCCTTACTTAGTTTTAATGCCCCTAAAACAAAAGTAGCAGCAAAACCTCTATGTGCTATTGTCAGAAGCATGCAAGGAACATGATGATCACTCTAGCCTACCAGCACCTGATGCTTGGCCTGAGAATGGCGTCAAGCTGTATGTGTGTGTGTTGACAGCAGAGGACATGTGGTTCTTGCTCACAGGTTCTTGCTTTTGTTTGTTCCTTTTTTACTTGTGGCTTTTGTCATGAAATTCTCCTTTATAAGGCACCGTAAGAGACATATGGCAACCTCCCAGGTTCTTATTCATGTTTTCTTCTACTCCCTGGACTTGGTGACAGGCCTTTTTGGCGGGAATAACGGCTTTATCCGCAATCATACCAAGGGGGTCTTTCACACCCTGCTCCCTCCAGCGCTATAGAGAGTAGTAGCTGCTGGTTCTGTTGCCTCTCCCTTGCCTTAAATCACCACCTCATATGTTTACCTTCACTGTTGCAACTCATTTACAGCTGCCTCCTTGTCTTCAGGATGCTCTTTGAGAACCTCCCCAGGACCCTCCTTTCTCCGGCAGCACAGCTTGTCTGCAGTTAGGCTCTCTCCAGCTCCCGCTGCTCCAGCATGGTCCCCTGAAAGGAAACCACAGGCTTCACAGGCAGAATTTGAGGAGAAAGCCCCTGATGGACTTGGCTGTTCACCCTTGAGTCAGCAAAGGTAATTCAGATGGCTTGAGGAAGGGAATGGGAGTGCAGAGATTTCTGCTCCTTCCTTTTGGCTTCTCTCAAATGAAAGGCAGATCGGAATTAAGTTTTCTCCTTAAATGAGTGTTAAGTGGGACATCCCTGTGTGTTAAGAAAGAGATACTCAAATAATGGGAGGACAAGAGGAGAAGAGGCAACATTATGCACTCATAAAATCTTAGAAATGGAAAAAGACAGCCATTGTTTTGTTATTGAGGTTCAGGCAGCAACGTGAGATGTCAGTCATGGCTGACACCCCTAGGGGGCTGGGCACTGCACACATCCCTCTTGCAGGAGCTGCAGTTTACAGTGACACCTACTTGGACGTCAGCTTACTCAATGCTGACATGGCAGAGCTCATGTCCATACAGCTAAACAATTTTTCTCTCGGAAAGAACACTGGACCCATCAACTGCCTATGGGGAATGGTCCCTGTCGCATCCTGATGTCTAAACTTGACTGTGCCCACATATTGCTTGAAAGAGAGTTAGCTGGCCTAAGCCAAAACCATACCAGAGGCCTTGCTACCAATTCAGCAAGATGAGTGGGCTAGATATAGCTGAAAAATACAGTTCCTCCTCCAGGAAAACCACAGCCCAAGGACTGCCAGATGGGCAGAGGAGTAAAAACATCTGGTTTTAGCCATTAGTTTTATGTACAAGTTACTGTGATTTTCTGCGAGCAGGTAGAGGAGATGTGAGGTAAAGCATCTTCTAAAAGGCAAAGGGCTTTTCAGGTGACCTTAGAGCCATTGGTTTTGGATATAGTTACACATATGGAAGATGTCCCAGAGGCAGACTTGGAGAGCTGACAGAGAGAAGCTTGTTGCCTTGGCAGAACAAATAAACCACAGATAAAAGGAGCAGATAACAGCAGTCTTGACAAGAAAACATAAAAGAGGAAAAGATTGAATTAAGCCTGTCTTGAAGGTCTCCAGTCTCTAAATGACTGATAAGAGAGAAAAATTAAACAGGAAAAGGTAAAGAGATGGAAGACATAAAATAATCAAACTTTCCATTGAGCAATAACCAATAGAATTAATGTCTGTCTTTTATCCCAAGACAAGGATTTTAATCTTCTGCTTCCATTTAGTCTGCTCCTATCTCCACCTTAATGTTATTTTTATATATTATGCTTGAATAATATGAATATAGCAGATGGTGAATATAGCAGATGTAGCTTCCATATGAAGTCTAAGAAGCCTTTCACAGCTGCACAGAACAAACACTAATGCCCAGGATACCTTTAGAGGAATATAACCCTAAAAGGGTTTAATTTGTAGGAAGAAATAGAAATCTGAAATTGGTGTATACCTGCATCCCCCACGTGCTATATTCCAGGACCAGTGGTGCAGCCAGGCCACAGCAGGTCTTTGCAGAGAATCTGTGAATTCAACAGCAGTGGGACCCATCCTATGGCTAAATGGAAAGGGAAGGTGTAGCTGTTATTTTCTGTAACCCTTTTTATGGATCCCTGGTCCCTGCAATGGGACCTTGTTGTGCTAGGCATGCTGCCACCATTTCAGTCTGCCCACACCCCACACAGAAAAGATCTGCAATATTTGACCCTCTGGAATTTTTCCCTGTCTCCTTCTTGCCACTGGCATAAGTACTGACTGAACTTTATGAAAGGTGTTGGGAAATAAATCCCAGTGCCTACTCTCAGCTGTGTCTAGTGGGGCACTTTCAGCACCATTTGGAAGACTTCATTTTAACTGACCTTCAGGCATGACTTATTTTTGTGCTCTGGGTATTTTTAAGATGAGGCCGGAGGAACTCCTAAATATCTCACTGGTGAGAGTGGAGGAGGACACATGCTGTTGCTGTTTCTAATAGCTCTGAAGGGTTTGGAAAGTCGCTGTATGGAGCTTTCTACTTTAAAGAGACTTCTCTAATGTAGAAAGCCTGAGCCCATAAGTAATCTTTGTTGCCAAGTGGCTTAAAATGAGGGGAAAAGATCTATTTGTGACATGTAGAACCTACCCTGTCCAACCTTGTGCTGCTGATTGCACAACAGTGAGAATCTCTGTACTTCAGTGTGTGGTGCACACATGCTAGCAAGGCTACAAGGAGTTTGCATGTGTTATTTGCAACCACACACTGGGGGTGAACAGCTGGATGGGGAGATAGAAAATGGTTGGCTTCCCACTTGAAGTATGGTGGTACTTGTAACTAAACTGAAATGGAAATAAGTGCAATGTAGCTTGAGAATGGTAGAGCAGGTTTTTGGTTAGACCTGCTGAGAAGTGGCTGCTCCAGGCTGGAAGTGTGGCTGCTTCTCTTCCCTAGCTGTGTGTGCCACAGGTCAACTGCCCTTGATTTCTGCTTGCTGTAACAAGGAGCCTGGGGAAGCTGCTCTTTACCTCTTTCCAGACTTCTGGTGTCTCTGGTGTTTCTGTGTAGCTGGCCATCCGTAGAAATGGACACACAGGCTCACGAGTGCTGGATGTCTTCTGACAGCCTGCTCCCAGGGAGATTATGCTTGGAGCAATTGCGTAAGGCAGGGCTACGAGACTGAATAGTTTGGATAGTTTCCAAGTCTAACTAGTCTCAAGCTAGTAAGCAAAACGAATATAACCCACAAGGCACCCTCTTGGCTTGATTCTTCCTGAGGAGCAAGGAAAGGAACTGAATTAGGGCTTTGTGCTGCAGGAGCAGGGTATTTAAATGGTGTTTCTCCTCTCAGTAGGCTTGCAGGGGGTTAAGCTTCCTTGGAGAAAAAGCAGAATAAAGGAAGACTTAGACTGCTGGGTAAAGAGATAAATGGTGGTGGCTACAGCCTAATTACTGTGTCTGCATCTCTAATTAACTTTTTTCCCCTTTTCTTTTCTGGAATGCTTTTTGAGTAATCACTGCTATTATTTGTAAACAATAATTTTATAAGGTGTGAAATTCCTATACTGCTGTGTTTATAATGATTCATGACCTTACGCCCCAGGGGAAGGGTGTAGTCAGCTTGGCATAAGCAGTACTGTGCCAGATGCAGGATGGTTCATATTCAGAAATGTTATTTACAGAGATAGAAGGCAGTGGGGGGAGGACAGGAATCAGACGTTCATGGTCCCAGATATCCTGGAATGTTCAGGATCAGATATCTGCATTGGAGCACTTAAACCCTTAATTCGTGTTTCCCCAGATGCCTGACTCTTAGAGATCGTTTCTCTTCACAATGAACATGTGCCTACATATAGCTATTGCCATTCCAGTTGTAGCCCTTGTTTATGTCACTAACAGACCTCATCACATTTGACAGTGTTATTTTTACATAATGACTAAATCAGTGGAGGACCGTGGAACATGCAGTATACAAACTTTGAAATCAGCTTGAATGTGTACATCAACATGGTTTAAAAAATTACAGAGGGACTTAAAGTAATGATGCATAGATGCCACAGAGTGTAGCCAGTTGTGGTTCTGGTATTAATTAGCCATTCAAAATCATCAAATCACAGAGTCAGTTAGGTTGGAAAAGGCTCTTAAGATTGAGTCCAGCCATTAACCTGACACTTCCAAGTCCACCACTAAACTGTGTCTCTAATGACCACATCTGCACATCTTTTAAATACCTCCAGGGATGGTGACTCAACCACTGAGTTGCAAGCAAAGATTTATTAGGGAACATATCAATAAAATTCAACAAAATACTAAAGTAAGAAAAGAATGTCAAATAATTACAAAATGGCTTGATGAATGATCCATAAACACTGGAAAGAGTTATGTATATATCATCTAAGAATTTTCTGGGATTCAAGAAACCCAGGTTAAAATCCTTTATCTGAACATGTCCATTAAATGCAAAATTACATTTAATTGGCATGGCACCAGTCAGCTCTGCCCAGAACATGTAAATTTGCTCCCAGGGCAGAGCATTGTGTGAGGCAGAGAATAGTTATGGCATGCCAAGCTAGGAAAAATAAGCAGGTATTTCTTTGTTTAGAGGGTGTCTATTGTCTTCCCAACATCAGTGTTTCTCCTAGCACATATGCTGCTCAGTTACCTCCTGCATTCTGCATTACCTCCTGCATTCTGTTGTTGCTCCAGTTGTATAAAACCTGGATGGCGAGAACTGAAAATTAGACATGAAGCAGTTGTGACAACACATATAAAGCAGGTTCCATGGCAGAGGAATAAACTGGAGATGGTTCCAATGTGAAAGTGAAAGGAGGAAGTATCAAGCTGAGTCAACTTTTAAAGTGCAAAGAAAGATTATGGGGAGTTTATTTAAGGAAGGGACAGGAGAAAAAAGAAAAAGGGGGATTTAAAACAGTAAAGGGAAAAGTTAATTTAAGTGAGGCTTAGGAAGGATAAAGAAAATACTATTCAGCAGTAGTTTTTATCTGTGTATAGCAAAGAAGTGTTTTTCGGTCATCCTACTAACTGGGAGCAATACAGACAAGAGACTAAACTAAGGAACTCGTATTGATCTGTATCTGCATGACTGCAGCTCTTTACAAACTGTACTTTTTTTGCAAAGATGGGACGAACAATAAGTGCAATCATGAGAGGTGAGGGAAAATGAATAAATCCTTCAAGCAACTGCTCTCCAGGGCAGTGGATGGATCTCTGTCCATACCAATGTGTGTATTTCACATACAGGGCTGTGGCCTTCACCCTCACTGTTTTCTGAGGCTTTTAAGCCAGAGCCCACTAAGGCTTATGGTTGATGCCCCACTTGATTTGAGGTGAACTTGGCTTGCTGGGTTTTTTAAAGTCTGTAGCCTGCTTCCTGAAGCAGACCTGAAAAATGCAAACCAGTATAAGTCCACACTAGGAGACCACCAGAGAGGAAAGCTGCTGAGCCTTACTTTTTCAGCCTGATGATACTGCAGAACCCAAAGATTCAATTTTTTGACCTTGGCCAGAGTCTCTAGCTTATTTTGGTGAATGCTGGTGCAATCACAATAGCAAAAGATTTCCAGGGATTTGAGGGTATTTTGCATGTATGTGTGAAATCCAGAATTTGATGGACAGATTATTACAGTTCTGTAACTTGCTTTGCTGTTCAAAGAGTGCCCACTGTCAAGAATACAGAGAGACTTTTGTGACTAAATTTCTTTCTCTTCCAAGCAGAGTGAGAACTCCAAGAAGCAAAAAAGTATGCACACAGCACATGATTAAAAATAAGATCACTGAAGATTTTGCATGCTTCATTTCTCAGTTGACCAGCTGTGAGACGTCAAATTAGACTTGGATTTTTAGCTGTATTTCAAAATTCATTCTCTGATAATAAATCTTGTTTCAGGTGTTCTGGCATGCAAAACCACTGCTGAAAATTTAGGATACAATATACTGCTGAAAAGGAAATTCTGAATGCTTGATTTTGGGCTTTTTTTTTTTTTAACTTCCATGTCCTGCTAAAGATTTACATGTTAAAAATCAGGCATCACTTGTTGCAAGGTAGGCCAGTACTTTAAATTGTTCATTCTTTGTTGTTTTCAGTAGACCTATGTCATGGTTTGGTTGTGCAAACATTCGCTCAGCTCATGTTATGTGCTTCGTAGGCCACTGTTTTATTTGTCTTCCTATTTCTTGCAGTGAGACTGGTTTTTGGTGAGTTAGGTACACAATTTATAGTTTAATAAAGAGAAGCACTTAGAGAAAAAGGATAAAGAAATCCAAACTTGCACATGCCTACAGTACAGTGCTTTTCTTTAAAACTTCTGGAATAGCCATTTTGTTAAACAAGTAATTTTGTGGCAGCAGAACTAATGAAGCCTGGTTTCCTATGGTTTTTTGTCTCATGGGTGATTGACTTTCACTATCTAAGAGGATGTGAGCCCCAGGCAAAGCTTTTCCCATCATGGGGGTGTTTATATAAGGGCTTTCTCCCATGAGGCTTCTCTCATATCTTGAACTCACAACTGCAAGTTTTCTCAGAGCCAGGACTCTGATAGCATCTCTACCCATCTGTCTATTTTCAGGAAAAAAAAGGAAGAGGAATTCAACTATCTTTCACAATTCTACCAGTGTTAGAAGCTGGTCAGAAATATCATTAAGAAATTGTTGGAATGAATACACAAAATGAATGATCATACAGGCTACAATTTTGTAGGAAAATTCTGAAAATAACTTGAGCATTTCAGGAGGCAGTGCTGCAGTGAGTATCAGAGATATTTTGTGTGCTTCAAAACCCTGATTCAAACTTTTTCCCATAAGGGAAGGCAGATTTGGTGGTTTATTTCCTGATTTTCAATGTTATGAGAACAACAGCAGATGTGTAATATGTTTCCAAAATGGTGGGTTTGTCCTTTTCTTTTGGTGAGTCCACACAACTACCACCATCAGCTGTTGATTAACTATGCTCTTTAATCCAGACTTCATAGATTTGGAACACTTTGGAACAGAAGCTTTCCATTTTAGCACTGCTATAAAAGCCTGCACTGGTAAATGTTAAGGCCAATTTTTTTTAGTTTTCACAATTGCACATACATTCATAATTGTGTAGATATTTATCCAGTCAAATACAAAGTAGCCACTACTATTTTTATAAGAATGCTGTTCTTCACTGCAGTCTACTGAAAAATCTTCCAGCACTTCATGTATATATTTGGATAGTAAAAGCAAAGTCATAAAGAGATAGTCCTAGTGCAGCTAGGATATAGCAATGCCTATATTAAAGTCAGTGAAGTAAAACTGTAGTGTGTATCCTTTGATGCTCTGCCTCAGTTATGCAATACAAATGTACATTTTAATGGTGCTTTTATAGTACTTGAACTCTTGGCTATATTGAAATGCAATTTTTCATCCTTGATGTTTTTGGAACATGTTGAGAGCGTAATATCCATGTTTATCCCAGAGAGACCTTCCTCTAACTTTTCTTTTGCCCAGTCACAGCAATCCCTGCCTTGTTTGGGTGCTGGGGAACTCTTGTGAATTAGTCATCATCAGTGAGGTAAGAAGTGGAGTTTGAGTTAGTTGTCTATACTTTAATTAATTGAGAAACTCCAGATTCTCACTGGACAGGTTCTTAGGTTTGGACCTAGTTTTTGTTCAGAGTTTTGAAGTGCTGGAAGTTTCCTGGCATTTTTAAAATACCTTTATTTTTGTGAGAGGGTCCCATGCAATTTTATGAACTGCTGGGGAAATGAGCTGTTGATACTATCTAGAACTTTTCAGTCATCCCTTTCCAGAGGCTTTAGAGAGGTATGATTAGCTCCATTTCACATGTGGGGAACCTGAGGCACAGAGGATTGAAGTGACTTGCTCCAGACTATCCATCAAGTAAAAAACAGAACTAGAGTTAGGAGCAATGACTTTCAAGTTGTGCCAAAATCCATTCAGACACATGCTGCAGCCATCATGAGAGGAGGAGACATGTCTTATACTAACAGTGAATAGCAGAGATTTTAACCTTTACAAATAGCAATTATTTAACCTGTGTCTAAAGAGTAGAAAGAGTTGGAGATTTGCACCTTCTGACATTCAGACAGCTTGCCACCAGTGTGCTAGCAAGGAGAAACTTTAGTCTCTGCCTGGACTAGAGAGGATCTCCTCTCTCACTTAATGGAAAAATGCAGAATGAGATTTTACTATTTTCTACAGCATTCAATTGTGATGGTGGCTGGGCTGTCAAGCTGCCATGAAAGAATTATTCTTTCCTTCTGTGCAAACACCTCTTATTTCTTTAGATTCCATCTGATCTAATGTTTCACTAGATGAGGCTCTGATGCTTAATCATAACCTAAACAAGCTTATTGTGTCCATGTGTATCACACTAGCAACCTGGGGAGGACATACCAGATTTTGAACTTCTGTCCTCAATTGTGCTGTCTTACCTGAGTAGTTAAGAGGTGGAAAAATACTTACGCTACTCTTCCCACCTTAAATGCCTAGAATCATAGCTTTTCAGCAGCAAAAGGATGAACACATCTGATATTTTCTTGGTTCTCTCACAGGCTTCCTCAGGTAAGAAAGGGAGGCAAGCAGCAGAATAATAGCTTTACATAGTCTCCTACAAAAAGGAGGAAAGAGCAAGAAACCACAATGGGGAAAGAAAGGAAGCTACAGGTAGTTCTGAAAGACTTTGAAATTATCCTTTTTTGCTTATGGCCATCAAATCTCAGTGTCACCCATTACACAGCATAGTCACAGCACAGGAACTGAGATGTGAACTCCAAACAAACAGTAGAGAAGGGGGAGATGTGCTTACATCTGTTTTAAAGGAAAGCAATGTAAACTTTCACTGAAACCTTCCTGTTGAATTTTCTTAACAGCATTTAAGAGTAAGCCTGTGTAAGGAATGCTGCCCAACAACAGCTTCATTTTTAAATAATCCCCTATTCCTAAAGCTGTGTACTATTGTTTTGTACTGGTGAACCATCTTCCCTGTGTACTCAAAGTTTTTTAATTTTTTTTTCCCCACTAACAACCCTCACTGTGGGCCAAGGGAGATCAAGATGAGGTTTTCATTTCATTCAGAGCTCTGGAATCCAGCCCACTGGAACTTGTATCTTTTGAAGCTCTAATAATTAACATGCCTGCATGCCTTAAACTGCAGTGCTCACCAAAATGTGCTTCCTGCAGAGCTGAGTGAGGGTGAGGACATTGTCTGGCCAGCTGGAGGAAAAGGACAGTGACCCTTCCTGGAAGGATTCCTGCTGTCTCTGGGCTGGTCAGAGGAGAGGACTCACCTTAGCTGGGGGTCGCCAGAAGCCTTTGCACATACAGGATGTATGTAGGATGTGGCTCCCTCTTTAGTCCTCTTTTTTAACTTAGATAAGAAGCAGGCTCTTTCCTGCCCCAGGGCTCTGCTTACTGTAGATATGCTTTTGTTCCCTGTTAATCCAAATTTGGAAACAGATAAGAGGATTCTGTTGACCTAAATATGTATGTATGTATCTATCTATCTATAAAAAACTGTGGTGTGAGCATACAACTTCTTTTCCCAGACTGCTTCCTCCCTTATGTGAAAGGAGACCACATGAGGCCCTATGAGTGACTGGAAAACTGTCTTCTGAATCAGCTCCTAGATATGCAGAAATTACTTGGAAATTGCAAGTACCAGTACATAAGTTTCACACACAATATGGGCTAAAGGAGTGCCCAGGATCCTCCTCTGAAGTGCCAAGGGGTCCATTTGGCCTGTCAGTATGGTCTTCCTGACCTTTATTCACATGTGGTGTCTCAGGGTCTGTAGTGTGACCGTCACATACTGTTTATCTGATGTAGAGTTTTCTCAAGCTATGATCTCAGGAAGGTTATGAAGCCCACTCCCTGTCCCAAAGAAGGTTAGAATCATAGAATCATAGAACAGTTAGGGTTGGAAAGGACCTTAAGATCATCTAGTTCCAACCCCCTGCCATGGGC
>WYDI02015321.1:0-15231 GCA_009867235.2 Psittacus erithacus
TTTTTTGTTTTTCTTTTTTTTTGTTCTTTTCATTTCGCGTGACCGGTGGGTTTTTCTTTCCTCTCTCCCCCCCCCCCGCCCGGGGGGGGGGGGGGGGGGGGGGGGGGGGAACGAGCAGGCTGTGTGGTTTTCTAATTTACAACTAAGCTTAAACCACGACAGTGACTTCATTGTGAATTGCTGATTCTTACTTTTTTCAGCACATTTAAAAAGGAAGTTGACAGCTGTGGGGTTTTTGTTGGCCTTTGTCTCCAAGTCTGGAAATGTGTGGTACGATTCAGTATCTTTGTGTTACACATCATCAAATGAAGCGAATATTATACTTACTTCATAAAGTTCACAATAGTTACATAGCAAAGTAACGGTAACACTTAAAATAGCAAGCAAATGTATGGCCAAGTAGTGATGAAATAGGGGAAAGTAATTAGTCATCAATATACATCAGGTGGTAGGACATACAGAGAAATTGATGGGAGGGCAAACCGCTCCAGTGGTTGAGGGCTGATAGGAATGTAACAGCAGACAAAGCAGGCTTAACTGTTGTACCTGTTTTACTCGGAATAGTTATTTCATGTTATTTCTATGGCTTTTTTTAATGACTAGTCTGACAATTTAGTAAATAGAACTGAACATACAATTGTAAGTTCATACATACAAAGTGTCAAACAGATTGATACACTGTTAAACCTCAAGTCCTGAAGTAATAGGAAGCAGCTTGTCAGACTCTGTGATGGTAGTTGTTGGATTTTTTTGTTTGTTTGTATGTAGTTTATTTGGGGGGTTTAGTTTTGTTTTTTGAGGAACGTTGCAGTTGATTCTATAAAACTGTCTGCATAATGTTTGGTGGTTTGTACCTGGCTCCTTTTTTTGTCTGAGAAAAATGTAGGGCAGTCTTCAAGAATAGAGTGAAAAAACCACAATCAACCAAAACAAACAAACAGAAAACTTCCCCCAAAAACTCCAAAAAAAAAAAGATAAAATAAATCAAAACCCATGAAAACCCCCACAACCCAACCCTAAACAAAACAAACCACACTCCCCCACCCCAGCCAAACACCCCAAGGGATTTGAGCACAACTGGGCTTAAAATATGCGAATAACACCTCTAAAAGCCAGTGTCAGTTGAGTGATCGTAGAATGGAGATTTTGCTAATGGGAGTCTGCTGGTTTCAGCAAGAATGAGGCTTAATAGTAATCAATTATTCTTGAAAAGTTCTTCCCTGCCTGCTCGAATGGATTTGAATTTGTGAATTATGAACCTTGGAGGACGTTCCCAGATGGAGTGCCTGATCTCAGCTTCTCAAATAACAGATCCTGCTCCTGTGGTTTTCAAATTTTTAAGTCCTTCAAAGGCATCCTCTAGATTTTAATCTATTTTTTCTTGATCTAAGTCTCTCCAGAAGGAGAGCTGCTCACTTTGTCTTCAGGCCTGTAGTGGAGTTATCACTTGGATCTCGTCAGAGCTGCAGCAGCAGTTCTGGGCTGTGATTTTAAACAAGCAAGAAGGACTTGGTTTTTTTTTGTGACTCCTCTCAGCCTTTGATAACAGTGAAAGAGCTTAATGCTGTAGATAAAGCTTCCCTAGGTAGAGGGGGAGACAGGTATTAGTCTGGATGGAAAAAGTGATGGGTTGTTAGGGATGCTAAAAGAATGTAGACCTGTAATCTCTCTGAGCTAACTGGGAGAAAAACTGGTAATATAGCAAGCCTGTATGACTGAAACTTTAGTAATGACCTTATACAAGCTGATTTATGAAGGACACAAGGTGCTTGATGAGTTTAAAACTCATTGGTATTATTTAATTACAGCATTAAAGCAGTGGGCTCATTAGGTGGGAGATACCACACAAAAAAGAACTTTGCTGAAATTATTTGGAGAACTCTCTCTGTATTTTCAGGTGAGCTGGGTTCTGATGTCCTCACAGCTGAATACGTGGCTGTCGTTTTACATCCAGTGAAAAGTTGTTTGAATGAGGTCTGAAACATCATTTTCACAGTTTCTGTATGGAAACACTGCTGTCACTAGCTACTTTCTAATTTAGGCTGTGGTGATTATATTGCTTGTAGTGATTATTGCTGGCCCAAACTGTCAAGTATGTAAGAGGAGAACCTTTAGGTATTGTGAAAATTTGCCAGCATCTCTAACTGATTATCTAGTTAAGTGGGGCCTTGTTGCTTTGGTTCACTCAAAGCATCTACTTAACACCTTCTTAGACTCTGAAAAATGTATTCATAATCTCAATAGCTGTCCTTATGAAATAATAGGATAATCTGAGTTTCATTGATATGAGCAAGGATTCTGGTTTCTGTTTGCTGCAATTCTGCAATGTTAAGCTACGTCTTCATTTTTGGACTTAATCATTTGCATGGGCACAGTTCCAGAAGGCAATCTCTAAACTGAAATGAGGTTATAGTTATCATTGCATTTTGGGACTGAGTTTGAATTTGAATGCTCTCTATTGATTACATCATTTAAAGGGTTGTGGCTCTTTTCATTTGGAGACACTGGTTTTATTCTGCCATTTAAAGATTAAATGAAATAAAATGTGTTATGTTATTTTTTCTATAAAAATTAAGGAACTTTGATTCAAGTGCTTTACCACTGCAAGTGGCATTTAAATGTGCTCCCTGGGATTTAGTCCTACTACTAGGAATGCCCTGTGATGTTTATCTTTAATCATAGGTGTCTTTTTTCATGTCTCAATCAAAGTCTTACCACTGCAACACAGTGGAACCATATAATCGTCACGTTTAGCATTGGCATGTGTGTTCTCTTAAAGTTAACTGTTGTTTTATGCAAATGTTTTGGCAATTTGTAATGTTAGTATAGTGATTATTTCCTGAAGAAAAACAGGTGAAGCCAAAAGCAGATTGTAAGCTCACATTGCTATGCACCAAAATGAAACCGTGTATCTGCTCAGCTAGCAGTGAGGCAGATGTTCTTTGTATTTACAATGACATCTTGCAGCCATCAGGATTAAGAAGTATTTTTTTCTGCAGGGCTTCAAATGTCACTGGAGCAGCTGTGACTACATTGTGTATTCAGAAACTGATGGCAGCTGTGGTGGAATAGAGGTAGTGGGTTTTCCAGCCAGGAGTACGAGGTGGTGGTCAAGGGTTTATGTCTCTTATTGAGCTTCTACTTTGTTTGTTGTCTCTCATTTAACTGTTTTAAAAATTTTGTTTGCCCAGGAAAGTCTTCTCAAACTGCTTCAAGAGTGTTACTTAATGGATGATGGTCTTTTATTTTGATCTTTACTGAACTTGAAATGCACAGCTGTAGTGCCTATTGAAAAGACATTTGACTGGAATGCCAAATTGAAATCTTAATGGGAAAGCAGCCAGGAAATTAAGAAGTAAAATTCTGGTATGGATTAAATTGAGAATCCTGTGTGCTTTTTGCCTGTGTAGGGCTTTTCCTTAAGGAATCCACTTGTTTATTCTTTGCTAAAAAACCTTCTTCCTGAACTTGTGTTTTCATTTTTAAACAAAGAAATTTCTAAAAGGTGTGAGAAAACCATTAACATTCGAAGAGAGAATATGAGTAATTTTAAAAATTTTTTGAACCTTATAGTAGGCTTGAAATAATACTGGTTTGAGTTCTCATCATCACCTCATTTTAACTAGCGGTTTAAATCTGTGGCTGAAGCTCTGCCGTGTAGCTGAGCAGACCAATAATGTGTTGCTGTTGAAGGCACGTAATCGCACTCCTTGGATTCTTCCTTGGCCCCAGTGGTACAGTTCTATGTTTTTCTGATGGTTCTTGCTTTGATTCAGCTCACTTAGTTAGCAGAAGAATATTTTCATTTATATCTGGTTGGGTTAGTCCTGTTCAGGCTAAGATTAATGCTGCTTACAGAGAACCTCATGAGAGAAATTCCATAAAAATCACAAGGAGTGAGTGACAGTGAATTTGGCTTAAATTTCTTGGATTTTGTGGCAGGCTGCTCCAAATCCCTTATTCCAGATAAACCTCTGGCTTGTCTAGTTCAAAAGCCTGTAGGTTATGCCAGGGCCTTTTAGATGTCTGACAGTGAGAGCTTTGGAGAAATGAACTGTGAAAATAGATCCTGTAATAACGAAAAAAGATTCCACAGTGAACAAACTTGTTTATGGTGGTATTAATCACAATTTAACTGTGTGTTTTCTGTATTTTGGGGGTGTGTGGAGGGGAGATTTGGGTGGGTGTGGCATAACCTAGTAGATATGAGCCCACTTCCTCTGTACCCAGTTTTTTGTAGTTCAGAGGGCTCTTTTGACAACCAAAACCGTTTCTTCATTTAATGGTCTGTGTTCCATGTTGGAAGAAATTATGACCTTTAGTTAAAAAAAAAATTCCGTGTGAAATATTTTTCATGGAGAATAATGCAGTAAAAAACAGCAAAATGAGCTGCAGCAAAATTGTGGACAAGTCCCAGAAAAGCTCTCACCCAAACCATCTTATCTTCTGCATATGGGAAGACTGAGTGCAGGGGTTGGGAGGCCTGTCTCTGTATGATGAGGTTACATTCCTCATCTGCACAGTTCAGGGATCAAAAGCTCAGACGCGTGCTTGTTGCTAAGTCTGAAGTCAGGCTGATGAACAGTTTAGTATGAGCTTTTATGGAGGGGCTGCCAAATTGGCAGTTGTTTAGGCTTGGCTGGGCAGTGCCCAAGTTGGACCTCCAAATCCTTGTGGACTGTTGCTCTTGGATATGCATTCAACTGTTTCTGCACAACATCTACAGGTTGACTCTTGTGTTGATGTTTACAGCCTTTCTTCTTATTGCAGCCCATTTGACCAACATAAAAGAGCAGGAGTAGGAATAAGAAACTTTACCCTAGAAATGTTTGTCTGTCACTGTGCTGTACTGAAGTGCAGCGTGGCTGATTTCTTACTCATACTTACTGAAGACCAGAGTGAGCTTATTTGCTGATCTTACATGTGAGAATATTTTTTTTTTTTCCCGTGAAAAAGAATGTTTAGGGATTTGTGTTTAATGAGCCCAAATCTGGGTCAAAATTAACACCTAGAATGAAGGGAGCCTAAAGGCTTAACAGGAGTTTGTACCCAGTGATGCAGAAGCAAATTGATCTCAATACGACAGAACTTTATTGCAGTTGCCAAGTTATATCAGGTTGTTTAACCCAGACTGAAAATACCAAATGGGACCTTTTACTTATCTTTTCACATTTTTGTCATGGTAGGTCTTTGATAATTGCTTAACAGCAGCAAATCCATCATGCATCTTTGATTCAGATGCTTTTATTCCTGTTGGTATATAAAACTTACAGAAGGTGACAATACATAGCTGACAATTTGTTTTCTTGCCACCTCCTTGTGCTATAGTGTTAGCTATAATTAATGATTTTTCAGAATAACACTTTTTTATGGCGTTTGCAAACTAACAAATCTGTTTTGGTTATTATAGTCATGACAGTGATAATTTAAGTAATTTAAGATTAGGTCTTGTGTTTTGGGCACAGCTTGTTTTAGTTTATGTACTGAAGAAAAGTGATTTCACAATGCAATTACTCTGTAAAACAGACCCTCTTTTTCCTGGCAAAATGAAAAGATTGTAATATATCCATGTATCAAGTAGCTTACAGCCAGTTACATCAAAGTGTGGGGCTTATGTAGGTCAGCGTGGCCTTAGTTAAGGCTGAAGTCCTTGTGTACCCAAAGACTTAGTGATGAATGACCTCTTGAAGTTTAAATAGCCTTGACACCACTCTTGGGAGGGTTTATCAGCAGTGGCATTCATGCAGAGCTGGGGGAGCAGCTGGAAGAAGCCCAGCACAGCTGACTGCAGTTGCTCGGGTGTGACAGTCTGTCTTCAGTTGTGGTGCAAAGTTCTGACTCTGTACTGGAAACCTGGGAAGCTTAAAATAGGTAGGCTATTTGAATCAGGGAGAATTGCAGGTGTTTAATGCTGGCTTGTAATTGTAATAGAAAAGAGAAAAACATGCACTGCCTGTTACATCTAGCTGTCTGCGATACTACTGTGCTGCTCTGGAGCTTTATAAGAAAGAAGACCCCAACTCAGGAAAGTACTAAAGCCCTCATCTGCAATTAAGTGAGTGGCTCTGTGTACATTTTCCTCAGAAATGGTGCTGCTAGTACAAATTCCTGCCCTTTACTAATGTTCACTCCCTCAATAGTTGTGCTGATGATGCTGGTTGTAGGGCTACGCTGTACTTACTGTAAGTCTGATTAGCTGCAAATTTACTGGGAAGTGCTGGAGGGAGTTTGCTTCTTCTCACGTACCATAGAACCATAGGATGGTGTGGGTTGGAAGGGACCTTAAAGATCATATGGTTCCAATCTCCCTGCCATGGGCAAGGACACCTTCCACTAGACCAGGTTGCTCAAAGCCCTGTCAAACCTGGTCTTGAACACTGCCAGGGATGGGGCAGTCACAGTTTGTCTGGGCAATCTGTGCCAGGGCCTTACCACCCTCACAGTAAAGAACTACTTAATATCTAATCTAGATCTCCCCTCTTTCAATTTAAAGCCATTCCCCTTTGTTCTATACCTACATGCCCTTGTAAAAAAACTTTATTACCAACTCACCTTTGCCTGTGCTTTAGCACTGCTGTTTGAGACTGTGCTTTCTGCTGAGTGAAGGGTGTGCATTATGTGGCCAGTGGTGTTTAGCAGGATGGCTCTGCTGTCCTTGCAGGAGTGGACACAGGTTTTTTTTCCCCATGGTGGTGTTAAGTGCTTATGATACTTCTGCACTGTACTGTAAAGTTACTGTGGCTTTTGCAGTTACTCTTGCAATTTATCTTGTGGTAACTTGTCATGTGAGTTCTTCAACTACGTCCAAAAAGTCTGTTGACTGCATTATTCATCAGTTTAAAACAAAAGTCTCTTAAAGCAGCTCAGAGGTAAAACACCTGTCTCCAGCCTTTACTCTATTATACTTGCATAAGAGAGATTTTCATTTTAAATGTGAAATGAGGATGAGTATATGTTTTCATGATGGGCTTGTTATAGAAATGGCATTTCACAGCATCTACTGTATTTTCAGTTATGAAGCTAACTCTTCAAGTAATATTGATGCCTCCACAAATGGCAAGATGCTAAGATATTTATATTCTGTGTTGCCACTTTACATTGAGGCCAAATGGGGTAGGCAGTTACAGAACTGTTACTTACGGTTAATTAACGGAGCCCAAATGAAATATTGTACAAATGGATGTGTGAGATTTGGGGGTGTTTTTCCAGCTTGATGCATTGCAAGTTTCTCAGGCTGAAATGAAAGTAGCTAGACTGTTAGACTAGCAGCAGTTGCTGGGGAAGATGTGAAGTGCTAGGCTTTCTGCTGCTTTCCTGTACTGCAAGTGAGCCTGTGTTTGGTAGTGGCCCAGAGAGAGGAGGATGCCGCAATCTCTCTGCTTGTGGAAAGCGTTGTGAAAAACTGTAAAACAGCAAACTCATTTTCTCTTGAAGACCTCTTCCTGTGACCTTTGTCATGAATCATAGAATGGTTTCAATTGGAAGGGACCTCAAAGACCATCTAATTCCAACCCCTGCCATGGGCAGGGACACCTTCCACTAGACCAGGTTGCTCAAAGCCTCTTCCAACGTGGCTGGCTGATCATCTGCTTCAGCAGAGCATAGGAACTGAAATTGTGACAGGAGTTGTTGAAGTCTGTGAGATCTCTTGGTCCTTCCCCTGTACTTTATGTACCCTGTATCATTATGCCTTTGCGTTACCATCCAGTCCCTAGTGTAAAGTGGGAAAGAAGAGGAAAAAAAGCAAACCAAACAAACCACAAACCCTTCCATATTTCTGTCTACCACAGTGTGCTTGCTGGGAAAACTAATTTAGTTATAATTACGGTATAATTTCAGTATATTCCCTCATTAATACAGCATGTTTCTCAAAAGATGAAATGCAAACAGGAAATTAAATAGAACAAGACAGCTGAACCTTGAATATAGCCTTTATATCTTCACAACCTATTATGCTCTTGCATTGACATCACTTGATGTTAGCGATTTGTGTTTGCGGAAATACCTACCTGTACATTTTTTTAGGTTTTTCTGGCAATCTTGACATAAAGCATGAGAGAGAGAAACAGTCAGTGTGAGTCTGTATGGATGGAGGATCCTGTCATGCAGAAAGGCTTGTTAACATCATTGCTGTTCTGGATTCAAGTTGGCATTTATACCATTGACTCTGACACAGTTCAACAGTTTAAGGTCTAAAGACATGATGGATGCTAGTGCGTGAAGACAAATAAACCACGTGAAACACTTTTGCATGGCGCTACGTTGTGATAGCAAACCCAAAATTTCAAAAAATTGAGTATTCTGTTTTAGGCATTCCCTTTTAAAAACAAACAAGCCAAACCTAAAATACTTAAACAATAATAATGTAGACTCCGACTATAGTATGAAGTTTATATTCCAGATAATAGATACTCAAAAATTGATGCAAGAAGCTTCAAATTGACACAAGAAACATAATAATTGGAGATTAATTTATTTGGGATAGTAATTATTATGGCATAGCTAGGAAGTACTATCAAAACAGGTTTTTAATGTTGTGTGTTCAAGGAAATCATTGGTTTTGAAAGCCCAATAGAGAAAAGCCAGTTCATTATGTTAATATGACTATTGAAAAGTTTATGTGCATTTTTTAGTGGACTATGAAAAATGTCTTAATGGGAAAAGTCCTTCTGTAACATTACTTTTACTCTTCTGCTGTGTTTTTGGTGGGTGAATGTGCTCTGAGAGAAGAGCTCTACCGCTGTGATGAAGAGAACACATTAATTTTGAGTATAAAAGCATTGCAATTTCTCCTAAAAGAAAATTTCCAGTTTTAAGCACTATGATTAAAACCACATGGTTCTGGTGGTTTTCCTGGTTCTTTTTCAGTGTTGGGATATCAGCACTGTTCTTATTCACAGAAAAGCATGAAAGAGTCGGCCTTGAAAGTTTAGATTTATTTTTGTGTTTGCGTAAACTTATGGATATGATACTGCTGATTAATATTCCTAGCCACTTGCTTGGATTTAACTAGCTCAGTTTAAGAAAGGGCTCAGTGTGTGTCAATTTAGAATCAGCAAAAGAGGTTAAAATGCTCACTGTAGTTCTTCTCTTTTTAATATACTGCACTAGATAAGACGTTCTTGAAAGCTGACTCACTTCTACTTGCGGACTTCTTGCTTGAGTGAGAAACTTATCTCTTGTTCTGTGGTAAAGAATTAACAAAGACCAATTGTGCACATCCCTGGCAGTACTGAGGAAGATTAGGTGGAATGAGCCTAATTTAATTCTTTTTTTTTTTTTTCTTCTTGGAAATTACTGCAGTTATATTGAGTCCTTAGAACAGAGTAATTATAGCTACAAGCTTAAAAATGCTTAAAGTCCTAAATTTGGTTTCTCTTCTTTGCTGTATTGATATGAAACAAAAAAGCCTTTCAGAAGTGCTTCATTGTCTCTGGAAATGACACTTGGAGCCAGAACTTTTAAGTTATCTTCTGTATAATTTATTTCTGCATATGGGATTCTTTAATTACTCTTAAAGTATATATTTAGTAGTTATTAGTTTTGATTGTAAAGAGCAGAACAGGTAAAACGTTTTCCATCTTTGTTTTTTCTAAAGTACACAGACTAATGTGGTTAGCGGTGAACAGGCATGTGGACACATCCCTTCCCTCTCTCCACACCTGACTACAAGTACTATCAGCTACAGCATCAGTGCTCAATTTTGAAATACTTTACTAAGCTTTCTCCTCACTGCTTTTATGTCCATTCCTTCATCTCCTCCTTGTCTCTTGGTGAACATGTATACCCAGGATCATTGTCTACGGTTCTTCTATGCAGAGGTAGTTAAAACTTGGTTTGGTTGCATGGTCATATCAGCTCATCTTTCTGTAACACTGGTACATTGATTATACAACATTGCTCAGCTTTATCCACCCTTTTGCTCCAAACTCTGGAAAGGTGGAAGGGCAAAGGGGCCAGACCCATGGCCTGTGAAGACTTACGGAAATCAGGCTCCAGAGCTAATGTGCTCACTGGGGAAAGAGAGAGCTGGTGGCTGCAGGCTTCCCTCAAAATGTGATTTTGGAAGAGATCTGTAGGGATTCCAGTTAAGGGAAAAAATATGCTTATTTTTTCTTAAAAATTCCAAAAGACAAGGGAATAGTTTGTATTCTCACTCTTTGAAAAGTTCCAGGAAGGAATATCAGACCACAGCTGATAACCTATTCCTGTGGTCCCTTGACAATACAGACATTACAGCATTCGTCTGTGTCCTGGTTGGTGGGGATTTAGTGGTGTTTGACAAAGAGAACTGCAAGTGCATGTGAAACAGTGTTGCCGTGCCTGCCATACCATTTTACCAGGCTGTTGCCAGCTCATAATGTCCTGAAGTATATCTGGGATGGACGCAAAATAGTTTCATTAATTGTGTATATTACCTTTGAGATGTTTGGCTGGTAAATTTTCCTCATTCTTCATCAAATGTGATTACAGCATCATAGTATGGTAATGTACATCTTCTGTACTGCTTTGAAACTCACTGTTAGCTGCTTTGGCATATAAATTAGTAGTAATATGATGAACTTTGCTGGGTACTGAAGTTGTAAGTATGTTTCACATGTTGTAAGTAGTTTCACAGGGTTTCTATGCAACTGAGTATAAACATTGTACTAATTCTTTAATGTGCTGTTATTTAATTATACCTTATATTGTTGGTAGCCCATTATGCTATGTCATTTTGATCAGTTTCCTGGGGAATATCTAGTACTTAATGTTTAGGACAAAGCAGTTACAGTGAGATGGTACAGGAAGCAATAAATGGCTTTGAGGGTATTTAGATGACGAAGCAGTGATGAGGCTGCTAAATGACAGAACAGTTTGTAAAAGTTCTTTTTGAGAAACATTTTTCTGTTTTCCTGTTGATGGAAAATAACACTTGTAAGTGGAAACATGGGAAGTAGCATTAAACTTCACACTGAGAACGTTTGTCTTTGCTGTTCACTAAGTGTTTTCTGCTTTGCATATGAACTGCTAGTGAAAGTCTGTCTTGGAGGATTTGGCAGCATGGCAATTAAATCATTTTAAAACCGCAAAGTGTCAAATCTGTAACACTATGTGTTAGCATTGTACACGCATCTATTTGCAAGTGGATGGACACTGTTGTGTTTGCACACAGGTGAAAGCTGCACGTAGATTGGAAACAGCTGTTTGAAATGGGATTATTGCTTATTTCAGTGTCTGTAAGGAAAAGAGTGTTTTGTGTGGCATTTTGTGAGGATCTGTGATTTTTTCGTGCGGGCGTACTCTGGCTGAAATTGCATTTATGATATAGATTGGAAAATTGTTTTTTTATTTACTCTCTGAGATCAGTGCTAAAACTATGACATTAGAGATTGTTTTTTCTCTCTTTGTGAGACTAGTAATTACAGTTTCAAGTCAGAATGTGAAGCCCAGATGAAGGTTAAACTTGCCTCTGAAAAATATTTCTAGGCTGTTACATTGTAATAAACACTGACATTTCCAGAACACTGTACAGCGTCATAATCTTTAATCCAGGGCTTTCAGCTGTGCCTTTTTTTAATAACAGCCGTGAATGTATTTTAATTTTGTTCTGAAAATACTTTGGGGAAAGTTAATTACTGTTATCTGTAATTGAGTATTTGAAACGATTGTTTCAGAAACTCAAAGCTGTCTTTTTATGACCAAAGGAGGAGGAAGATGTAGAAGAATAAGATAAAGGCCATTATATCCTATGCTTGCTCAGAGAGCATGCAGTGAAATCATTGTTGGTTGCCAGTGAGTTTTTAGAATATCTTATGTAAAGACCTATAAACATCAACTTAAAAAGTGAATGCTACAATGTTAAATTGTTTCTTTTTCCCACAAAACAAATGCGTTTATGATTAGTCTTAAACTGTCTTGTGGTGAGATAAGTTTAACCTAAGTCTGCATAGTGAGTCATAAAATTTGCAATGGATGTTTGCTCATATATAGTTTTGTAAGCAGCCCGTGGCTTCTTTCTTGGGCTACTCAAATGTACAGACTCTTTTGAGATTGTGTACCAGTGCACTGCATATAAAGCTAAGTTTTCCTTGAGGATGATCTGCTGTTAAGTCTGCCAGAATTGGTCTCTCCAAATGAGGTTGAACAGCATTATTTAGCAAATGTGTCCCAGGTTTAAAACTTACTGCAAATTTGGATAAGATTCTTGCACTAGTTTCATAGGAGTCTTATAGCCAAACTCAAATTTTCAGAGGTAGAAATGAAAGAAATTCCTCTAGTTTCTTTGTAGGAACTCTTTAGTCATCTATATTGTCCTTTTGTGTGCATTAAATATATCTGTGCTGTATGCTTTCTGCATGTTTACATGTGTTTTCAAACATCGTTTTACAGGGGATTTTACTTTTGTTTGCTTTGGTTGTCTTGAAGGTTCAACAGACCAGAAGAATGACTTTTGCAGAAGGTTATTTAAAATAAAATAAAAGTAATGCCAGAAAAAAACTGCGGCAATTCTAACAGAAGTGGACATATTGGCAAATGTTATGTCGGAGGAATCAATACAAATGCACTAAACACAATTACTCATTGGTTCAGAAAAGTCCATGACGAAGACTAGTAGAAGTCTGGAGGTGTTTTGGAGAAGCATGATGATGTGTTAGCCCTGTTCTTAACGAATTCCCTATTTATTTACCTCTGTTCACTATCACATGCACACAGTGCTGTGTGGGCTTTTGGGCAGATGCAACAATTATTGTGTATTTTATTTGTTGAAACACTTTTCATTTTCTGAGTTCTGTTGTGAGGTAAATGGTTCTTTTACTGTGAAAGTAATCAGGTTAGGAAATCAACAGTTGGAATTTTTGTAAGATACTGGCATAACTGGGGTGATAGGCAGTATGGTTCCCTTGGAAGACAGCTAAGGTAGACAAGAATGGAAATTTTTTCCTGTTTTCTTTACTAGGCAGTGTTTTTGGTGTGGTGTTTACAAAATTAGAAGCAAATTGAGACAATTATCTTGGTGATAGTGCAAAGTGATGTTAATTTTCTAATTAGTAGCCAAAGACAGCCTTGGGAAATAGCCTTGCTTTTCTCTCAACTCCATATGGTGGATGTTAAAGAAAACAGGTGTTTGGGGTTATTTAAATGTGACTTTTTAAAAAATCCACGTCTTTCGAGTCTATGTGTTAACTTGTACCTCTGTGACTCCTTTCCACGTTTCTTCTCCCGTATACTGTTGCTGGGGAAGATTTTCCACCTCTATCAACTACTTTTAAGAACGTTCAGTAAAAGTGGCCTTTAAACAGGCTTTGTTTTCACCTATGTGCAGGATGGACTATTCTAATTTGTCTTAACATTTGAAGCAAAAATAACCAAGTCAGTTGTCCGACATCCACTGTGTGTTTACAAACATCAACGTGTATCTTTTTTGTTTTTCTTTTCTGTGAAGTGTTTTTAAAATTTTCATTAATAGCCTTTCAGGGAATCTTCTGAACGTATGAAATGATACTTTCATTTCAGAATACTAGCCCAGAAATAAGTTGATATGCTTCTAGCTGAAGGTGTGGACAACTCTGAGTTGAACTAGTTGATCAATTGGATTTGCTGGAAGATCTCTTTTTTTTTTACTATTAATATATATGTTACATATTATAATATATACTATATATAAATATATATACTATAATATATAATATATTATCTATATAAATATATATAAAATATTTATGTGTGTGTGTATATATACATATACACTTTCACTAAGGCATCTTGTGAGATTTTTCTTGTTGTTTTGGGCTTTGGTGGGTGTGGGGTTTTATCCCTTTTTTTTTTTTTTTTTTTTAATTTTGGTTTTTTTTTGTGGGAGCCAAGATGTTAATTTAGGAAATGCAGTAGTTCTTTGCAACTTGAAACTTTAAATTTGTTGTGTCACTATCAATGTACCACTAAATAACTTTATGTGGGAACTGCTTCACAGCTCTGTAAAGAAGTCTTTTTTATTTTTCATAACACCACAAACTCAAGTGTGTCTGTGGAAGTAAAAGCACTAATTGTTTTTAGCTGTCTTTTCCAGCTGAGTATAAACTCCTCAATTACTTGAATTAGTAAATAGTTTTGAACAAAGCCTCCATGTTTTAAGTGGAATGCTTTAAAGAAGATGGAAGTTGTAGCGGAATGCTTTAAAGAAGATGGAAGTTGTAATCTAGTTTTTTAAGAATATGATGCCTGTGTTTTGAATCAGTGATTGGATATTTTTATTCTGATTCCACAGAGGATATTTGTTTTAAAGTATGCCATTATTTTTAACAGTTAACCATTAATTTTAACAATCAGTGCTATGCTTGCTCTTTATAGCCAGCACATAGTAGCATAGAAACTAGTTTGTACACTACACTGAGGCACTTAAAACATATTGAAATAATATTTATGTATAAATAAATGTTTAGGGTCTGTTGATGCTGTAATCAACAGGCAGTTTCTGGATAATGGCATTTCAGTAAACTAACCTTATAATGCCTTCATTTGGTTTTGTTTCTGATTTAGATATAGAACATGACACTTAAATGTTGGAGAATCTGGAAGACTGGTAGTAGCTTCTGCAGGTGGACTTTTTTGTTCTTCATGCTCTTGTCTTCAAATAGTGATTGCATAGCTGGAGTTCACAGTCCTGGGCTAAGGCTGCATTTTGTGATTTTCTTCTTAAATATACCTTGATTTTTGTAAAGGGTAGAAAGAAAAGAAATTGGATTTTTTGCAGAGAGATGGTGAAAAGGTCAAAGTACAAGTAAAATTTTTCTGTAATATACTTAATCATCGTAATTTAAAAAAGGTTAAAACCCCAGTGATCCTCTTTGATAAATATCTTTGAAAAGTTTATTTGCACTGCACATCAAGTCACTAAATTTTTTTTAATTTAAAGGTACTATGGCATGCCCACTCAAAAAAGTAGGTATCCTTTTTCCTCACACTTATTTATTGATCTTTCTTTCCTAACTGTTAAAAATGCCTTTCCTAAGATTTTTTTCTGTCGGCTTATGACTCTCACTTCCTTTTTGTGCATGTTGCTCTGAACAATGGTGGTGGTGTATCTGTGATGATGTGAGAACATAATTGTCATGGTTTAAGCCAAGCTGTAAATCAGCCACACGGTCTCTCACTCACTCCCCCCGCTTCCTCTCTCAGCTCCTGGAGGGATGGGGAGGAGAATCAAAAGAATGTAACTCCCATGGGTTGAGATAAGAACAGTCCAGTAAC
>WYDI02015324.1:0-14435 GCA_009867235.2 Psittacus erithacus
CTGCCCAGGGCAGGGCTGCAGTCACCGGCCCTGCAAGTGTTCACACCCCGTGGAGACGAGGCCTCAGTGCCATGGGTTAGTGATGGCCTTGGCAGTGCTGGGGTAAGGGTTGGACTGGATGAGCTTAAAGGGCTTTTCCAGCCTGGTTGATTCCATGATTCTCTGATTTCCATACACTTTGGGTAGGGCTGTGCCATCTCCTGAGCTTCATTGCTCCAGATCCGTGAGTTCACAGTAAGTGTAGCTCAGAAACGAGAGGCAGCGGCACATCAGCCACTGCACTGACACCAAGACCCAGGGGTGGTTTTCCATTCCTCTGTTCCTTGTGGACAATAACAACACATATCCCTGAGCCTGGGCCCCCGGAGCTTTTCCTGAAGTGGTTTTTGTGGAGAGGAGGATCGTTTGGAAACAGCTCTATTTAAATCTGGGACATGTTATTTGTCTCATGGCAAGGCAGTTTATTTGTGCAGTTCAGCTTCTCTCGTAGCAGCTTGATTCTGCCGTCAGGGATCTTGTTTCTTCCTTTAGGAGTTAATGGAAAGGTTTGGAAGCTACAAAAACATCCCCTTTTGCCTCCTGCCGCATGAAAACGCGCAGACAATGACTCAGTGTGGAGAAGGGAACCTCAGTTGTTAAACTTGCCCCTAACCCAGCCTTGGTTTCGATTGCAGCGTGACGTTATCCCTGGAGGCAAAGCTGCACTTGCTGCACAGCTACATGAATGTGAAATGGATCACGCTGCCTTGTGACACGCAGGTGAGGAGACAAAGAGGATTCTCTTTCCTCTTCAATTATGTAAAGCTCTTTCGGCAGGGGCAGAGGTGAGGTTCTCATCTGGCCTCTTCTCTGTGTGAGCTTGGCTGTGCCCAGCAGCCCTTGACAGCGTGAGGCGTTGTTGGTGCCTCCCTCTGTCTGAAAGGAGAAAACTCCCCAGCTTGAAGAGCTGCTTTGGTCTGCAGTGGTCGAGGTGTCCTCTCTGCCGCTCCAGTGGTGACGGTTTGGTTGTGGCCTCCTCAACTGGCCACGTGGTATTGCTTAGAAACACCATCCCCGTCTCAGCCTCCCCAATGCACCAACCACTGATGTGGTGCAGCAGCAGATGTTGGCTCCTCCTCACCAGTAGCACCTCTCCTCCTCTTGCTGTCCCCCAGAACCTTTACTGAGTCCCAGACGGCTGCTGGGAACTCAGCAGCCTGGAGTGCGTTTGAGCATCAGGAGGCAGCAGCCCCTTCTCTGTTCCACCTTGAGCTTGAAAAGCCTCATCTGAGAGACCTGATAGAGCTTCATGTGTGTCTTGTTCCTCCCCAGGCACCTTTGGCACAGCCGGAATCCCCCACGGCCTCCGCTGGTGACGATGCTCGCTCGGCTGCTGAGTCGGGAGAGTCGGACAAGGAGTCGGTCTGCAGCAGCTCAGCCAGCAACGGGGGCAGCAGAGCTTGCAAGGACAAAGAGAAACCAAAGAAAGACCGGGAAAAGGAGAAGGAAAAGGACAAAAAGCGGGCAGAGTCGGTTGCCAATAAGCTGGGCAGCTTCGGGAAGACTTTGGGGAGCAAGCTAAAAAAGAACATGGGTGGTCTGATGCACAGCAAAACTACCAAGGGCGGTGTGAGCAACGGGCAGGGAGATACCTTGGAGAAGAAGAAGAAAGGTTCCTTGAAGGCGAGGAAAGGCAGCAAAGAGGAATCTTCCCAAGGAGATTTGTCAGCTGCTGTGGAGAAGACCTGCCCGCGTAAAGCAACCCCGGAAAAGCCATCGGATCCCTACAAGTACAGCAACGACGTGAGGCTGAGCCTGAGCATCCTGCGGGCTGCCATGCAGGGAGAGCGCAAGTTCATCTTTGCCGGCCACCTCAAGACCAGCAACCGGCACCAGTACCAGGAGGAGATGATCCAGAGGTACCTTCTAGATGCTGAGGAACGTTTCATGGCCGAGCAGAAGCAAAAGGAGGCAGAGAAGAAGGCGCTGGGCAGCGCTGCCCCTGCCAAGAAGCTGGAGCCGGAGGTGAACACCCATAAGGGTGAGGAAGTGATGCTCAACCCCTCTTACCCCCAGCCTCCCCCTGCATACACCATCCAGAGCCCGGAGGTGGCCATAGGTGCTAAAATAGCAGCTTTTCCCTCTGGTTATTCGGGAGTTTTCACCTTTCCCAGACCTTCCATGGTCAACAGCATGGAAGGGTCGCATCCCCCCAGCTACCAAGACAGCAGGCGGCAGGTAGCGGGGGGGTCCTGCACCAACCTCCCTCCCTACGCCACCTTACCCAGGCACTGCAGCCAGGCCCGGCCAAATCCCTACCAAACCAGCCCTTCCCACCTCGGGAGGTTCTCCCCCACGGACATGGACATCCATCCCACCTACCCACCGGAGTGCAATGGCTCAGCCTGCCTCCCCCCGCACAGCAACGGCTACCGGGAGTACCTGGAGCAGGACGGCTCGCAGAGAGGAAGCCCGGCAGACAGAGCTAAGAGCAGAGTCCTTTATAACGTGCAGCAGACCAAATGCAAGCAGCCGAACTGCAGCTTTTATGGACATCCAGAAACTGGGAATTTCTGCTCCTGCTGTTACAAAGAGGAGCTGAAACGCAAGGAGCGGGAGGCTCTGGTGCACAGGTTCTGAGCGCTCTGCCCCGGCGCTGATCTTGAGACCCATAAAGATGGGGAATGCAATAATGGATATATATATTATGGTTTTTAACACCCCCCCACCCTGCTCCTCTCCCTCTCTGTGGAAGGAGGGAGCAGGGATTTGGCTGGTTGGGATGAGAAGTGGCATTTGGCTGGTGGGATGGAGGTGATGCAGGAGGGAGAGGGGGTGAGGAAAACCAGCCTCCCCTCCGGGATACCCTGCGAGGAGGAGGAGGAGAAGGAGGAGGAAGCTTTTCCAGAGGCTTCTCCTGGCGTTTGGGGAGGGAGCACAGGGTGGAAGTTGGGGGGGATTCCTCAATAAACCAGACCAAAGCTTTGGGAGCACAGGGAGCAGCGCGCTGCCGGGCCCTGCTGCCGGGCCCTGCTGCCGGCATCGGCTGCCACTGCCCAGAACCCGGCAGAAACTCCCCCAGAATTCCAGCTTCCATGGCACGAACCCTGGGATTGTGACGTTTGAACTCCAGCCGGTTTCACTTCGTGTCTCTTTGCTGGTACTGAGCAAAACGCGGCTGGAACCGGACGTTGCTGGGTTTGGTTCTTCAGTTGAACTCACCCAAGCCCGGCCCCATTGGGTGCCTCTGAGCATCCTTCAGAGCGGGCTCAGGGCTCTGCCCTTCCACCGGGCTCAACTTTGGGTTTAAAACGTCACTTTTCAACTCTTTCTTGGGGGGGGGGGGGCAGAGGGGGGTGCTCACAGTGCTCGAGGGGTTTTGAGTTTCTTTTCCCTGCAGAAGTACTGTGCAAAGCCGTTGTGCCCGCGCTGCGGCCGCCGCGGCTTAGGATTGAGACAAGAACCAAGGTCAGTGTCTCCAGCCAGCAATAACCATCGGTGTGGGGAAGTGGGAGAGGACAAGGAGCATCCCGGAGCACCGGGAGGTAAATCCACAGGTGTCCATGGACACAACCCCCCGCGATAACTCTTTCTACTTGAGCTACTTCTGTACTACCTCTGTTCTGCTGAATCGAATTAACTCGGCTCCATTTTGCTGAGCCACGATAACTGACCTTAGGCTGAGGAATATTAAAGGATATTTTTGATAATAGGGCTAAAAAGGGTGAACCCTGAAGTCAAAGCAAACCTTTAACTCACTCACACGCTCCATGGGGTCCCCTCCATCCCCTTCTCCCCCCATCCCGGCCCCGCTCCCGGCTCGCAGGGTGGGTTTCCCTTGAGCACTGCGATGTTTGCACACGTCTGGGGGGTTAGGTTTGGAACCGCAGCTCCCGCCTCCATCCTGGCTCAGCGTTTTCCCACTGGGAATAAACCCTGCCCGAAACCGATCAAAGCTTTACAACATTCCCCCCGTCCCTGGTTTTGGGGTTGTTTTGTCCGAAGGCATCGAACTATGCAAATCCCTCCTAACGCACTGCCCAGCCTGGTGATAAGGGCTCAGAGAGCCAGGCAGAGGAGGCGGAAGTGTACTTAGCCCTGGGGAATCACCCGAAGCCTTATTCTCCCGAGTGCCCCAAGGCTTGGCTCTGACCTACACGTTTTAGTTTAATGTGTATAAAGAACGCAGGGAAGGCCTTTTGTAGGGGAGGATGCGGGAATGTGGTCCTGATGGATTGGATCAAGCCGTGGGAGCTGCTTGCCGACAGGTTGTAACTGTCCCGGTGAGGGCCGAGCTGTGATTGAAGCAGTTCTCTTTGGATTTATTCAATTCCCAAGTGTCAATAAGCCTTGCCCAGCGCGATGCAGAAGGAATAGGTATCAAATACTGAGGGCTCCATGCCAAATGCCAGGTTTTTCCTCTTCATCACAGGGATGAAGATGTGGAGCACCGGTTAAGCGCTGCGGTTACCCTGCAGCAATCTCTTGCTTCACCCCAAATATTAAGGCATTGAAAACCCCAAATCTCACTGTATAGGGGGGTCGCTTGGTTTCTAGACCCATTCCTACCAGAGATTCCTGTTGTTTTGGAGTGGAATCCCTCCTTTTCTTGGTAAACCCCATCCTGATGGATGCTGGAGCTTGTGTGGTGGGGATTTTGGACCCGCTTGTGATGGTGCTCCTGGCCTCTGATGGCAGCAAAGTGCTGCTGGTAAAGCAGTGTGGGGGTTTAGGGGAGCTGTGCTTTAACGTGTCCGTGTGATGGAGTCATGAGGAGTATTGTCTTAAAGGGGGAAACCCCAGGGAATCCCAGCAGCAGGAATCCATCCTAGGGGAAAACCATCCCAAATGCCGTGTTACCGGAGCTGCTGGCACTCTTCCTCCTCCTGAGGGGGAGTTTTGGGGGGTAAGTGAAGTTGGGCCGGGTGCTCTGTGTTGGTGAGGTTTGACTGCATGGAGGTCTGAGGCCGGGATACGGATGCAAACGTGTCCCCATCCCATGGGACCAGCTGCGGTTTATGGCAGTTATTGGCATTTGGGGCAGAAGGCGACCCAAGTGAGGCTCGGGTGCCAGGGACAAACCTTTGCAGAGGGGTTGCCCATGGAGGGCAGGGTTTTGGCTGTTGCCAAGAGCCCCGAGCCCCGCTTGGGCTGGGCTGACCCAGCGGCACCTTCAGAACCACACAGGATTTTCTGAGGTCGTTTTTGTTTCCTTTCTGGTGAAACTTGGGAGTTTTTCTCTTTCTTCGGTTTTTTGAGGGATTGTTTAATACAAATTCTATTTATTGACGGAAGATATTCCCCATGGATTCAGGAACGCCCCTGCGGCGGGTTCAGCCCCATCCCAAGGCCAGGTTGGACAGGGCTTGGAGCAACCTGCTGTAGGGGAAGGTGTCCTGGGCTGCAGCTGGAGGAGCTTTAAGGTCCCTTCCAACCCAAACCATTCCATGATTCCAAGCATGGGACTTGGTGTTTTGCTGGCGCCTGTGTGGGATTCAATGGGAAGGGAGCAGCTTGTGCTCCAAAGCACCTTTCCTGGAGGAAAAGCACCAAACCTGCCCCCAGGAGGGGTTTCTGCCATGGGAGAGGCTGTGACGTGACTTTAAGTGCACTTAATGGTGTGGTTGGAAGGCACCTTGATGCCATCTGGCCCTGGGTGTGGGAAAACCCCACTGAAGAGCATTGGAGTTGCTTGAAGGAGCATTTACCTTCACTGATGGCACTGGGGGAGGCCGAGGGGATGCTTTGGTTCCCACTGACCCCGCGCAAAGTGACCTGAGTTAACTCTGCAGTTGTTTTATTCACCAAAATACTTCATTTTCACCCATTTGGTTCCATGGTCAATTAAAGCCTCGGTTGGTGATTTCTGTCCTTGTTCCTCCTCGGGAGCAGCGGCCGGCGCGGCGCGGGCTGGACACTGCATCCTTCCTTTGTGCTACCATAGACTCACTGACAATAAACCGTGTTCGACTAACGAAGCCCTGAGCAGCAGCCGTGCCTCTTTCCTTCCCTTCATCCCGGGAATTCAGCCCCAGCAGGATTGGGAAAGGTCCCAACCCCCTGCCCTGGGGCTGCTCTTCATCCCCTCCGTCACATCAGTGGGGTTTCTTCTGCTCTATGGAGCGCAGCATCCTCCTCCCTGGGGATGAGGGGAGATTCTAGGTCTTTGGGTACCAGAATCAGGCTTTCATTTAAAGAAGGCCCCCCCCCCCCGAACCTCCCCTCATCATCTGATCTGGGAAGAACCTTTTCCTGCTGCAGCTGAAGGGGAGGCTTCAGCCGGTTTGATTCCCAAGGAAATCCATCCCCTTTGCTGGATGCTGAAGCTTTAAATGCTTCTGAGAAAGAGGAAGGTTCACCGGGATGAACTCAGCTTGGGGGCTGTGTTTGGGGGCTGCTTGGAAACGCAGATCCTGGGGCAATAGGAGCTCTTGGACTGCGGGAGCCCGGAGCGCTGTCCCACAGGCTCTTTGCATTGGAATTCTCTATCCCAGCTCCCAGTTTTCCTTTCCTCCCTGTGCCACGTCTGTGCCGGTGCCGGCTCTTGGGGTGTCCCGGGGTGACCCCGAGCTGGCGCTGCCCTTGGAGAGCAGCCCTGGCTCCGATCCCTGCACGCAATTCCTCCCAGTGCCGGATCCAGAGCCTCGGCCTCGCTCCTTTGGGATGCTCCTGCTTCCTGCGGGAGGGAAACCGGGCAGCCCCGAACCGCCTGGGGTTGAACGCACCCGGACCCGCGCCCGGCGCCGGGGCCTCCCGCTTCGAGCCGGGCTTCACCCCGCGCTGTGCCGCAGGAGCTGAGCCCGAGGGCTCCGGCGCCGCTCTGGGGGCTCCATGGCACTGGGGGCGGCCGCAGGTCGGGGCCGCTGCTGTTTCCGGGCCGGGTTCCTGCGCGCTGAGTCACGGAGCGGCGCGTCCCGAGCAGAGGCTGCGGGGGGGGCCCTGCCCCGCGCGGGGCCGGGTGGGCGCCGTCACTTGTGGGGCGTTGCGTGCGCCCCATCCCACAGCACCCAAACCTCGGGGGGCCCTGGGGCTGTTGGGTGCGCCCCGACCTGCGCCGTCCACCCCCCTCCAGCGCCGTTCATCGGTTACGGGGCGCTGGGAGCGGTCTGCACCCCAGCCTGCGCTATCCGTGCCCTGCAGGGGGCTGCGTGCCCGCACCCGCCCCGCACCATCCATCCCTTGAGGGGTGCCCGTGGCTATGGGTCCCCCTCCAATCCCATCCTTTCGGGGTGCCGGAGCCCAGCGGCTCTTCCCGCTTTGTGGATCGGGTGCGGGCAGGGAGCGGGCAGGGAGCGGGCTGAGTCCAAGCAGGGTGCGGGCAGGGAGCGGGCTGGGTCCGGGCAGGCGCCAAGCAAAGCGCGGGCAGGGCGCGGGCAGGGAGCGGGCTCGGTCCAAGCAGGGCGCGGGCAGCGCTGCCCTCCCGCCGCCGCTCCGCCCCGCCGGGACCGGCGCCGGGGCCGGGGCTGGCGGCAGCGCTCGGGGCCCCGGGGCTGCTCCGCTGCCGCCGCCACCGCTCCGGGCCCGCCCGGGAAAAGTCCCTGCGCCATGAGCGGCCGCCGCGCGGCGTTCCTCGGCCTCCCAGGTAGGGCCGGGGCCGGGGCCGCGGGGCGCGGGGGGCCGGGGCGCCCCTGGGCCCCCCCGCACACAGCGGCCTTCCCCTCAGGGGAGTTGGTGCTGGAGGAGGCGGCGGGCGCGCGGCAGCGCTGCGGCAGCGGCGGCTCCGTCCCCGGGACGCTGCTTTGCACCAACCGGCGCGTCGCGTTCGTGCCCGCGCAGGTGCGGCCGGGAACGGGAGCGGGAGCGGGAGCGGGAACGGGAGCGGGAGCGGGAGCGGGAATGGGAACGGGAAGGGGACAGGGAGCGGGACAAGGGACGGGAGCGGGAGCGGGAATGGGAACGGGAGCGGGAGCGGGAATGGGAACGGGAGCGGGAACGGGAACGGGAACGGGAAGGGGACAGGGAGCGGGAACGGGAAGGGGACAGGGAGCGGGAACGGGAAGGGGACAGGGAACAGGACCCCGCGTTGCCGCCCTCCCCCGGCCCCGGCCCGGCGGTCCCCCAACCCACATCGTGCCTCAGCCCCATCCCAGCCCCCATCCCACGGCTTCCCTACCCCATCCCGGCCCCATCCCAATCCCATCCTGACCCCATCCCAGCTGCATCTACAACCCCATCCCAGTGGCGCCCCAGCCCCATCCCAGCCCCGTCCATCCTCACCGACTGCAGAACCACCGCGTTCACCCGGGGAACTCCTCGCTGCAGGACGCAGTGGGGGGCCACGGGCTCAGCACCATCCGGGACAGCGCAGCGGGGTCCGGGTCCGGCCCCTTTGCCCTTCCCAGGGGGCAGCTTCAGCTCTTCCCGCTCTCCCGCAGGGCCCCGGCTCCTCCCGTCCCTTCCTGCCCAGCGAGCACGAGGTGGCGCTTCCCTGCATCCGCAAGCTGGTGGCAGGTAACGGCGGCCCCGTGCGATGAGCCGGGCAGGTCTCAGCGCGCACTGACGGCGTCTCGCACCCCCCCAGCCAGCAGCTTCGCCAAGCCCAAGGTGCTGACGGGCACCTCCACCCTCAAGTTCATCCCGGAGGAATTGGCCCTCTTCTGCCGGGATTTCCGCCTCCTCCGCTTCTCCTTCCATGAGAACGGGTTGGCTCCGCAGGCGTTCCGGGTGAGCAGGGTGATGGGAGCAGGACTGAGCGGTTCCTGGGGCGCTCCACAGCCTCCAGGGCAGAGGTTTTGTTGGGGGGCTCAACCCCACTCCTGCTCTTTGCAGGTCGCCAACGCCATTGCCCAGGCGCGGGAGGCGGCTGCGTGGTTGGGGGATGCAGGTGAGGGGTGCGATGGAGCCCGGCCGGAGGAGGAGGAGGAGGATGAGGAGGAGGATGAGGAGGAGGAGGATGAGGACGGCTCCTCTGCCACGCTGCTCTTCGAGAGCCTGCGGGACTGGGAGAAGGAGCTGAAGCGCCTGGGAGCCGCGGGCTGGAGGGTGAGCGCCGTCAATGAGCGCTTCGACATGGCCCCAAGGTGTGTGCCGGGGACCCCAAACCAAGGGGGGGGGTAGGAGCAGGAGCACCCACCCTCCCTCCGCCACTCAAAACGGGACGGGGGGACCCCCGCAGCCTCCCCCGGTACCTGTGGGTGCCCAGCGTGCTCCTGGACCACGACCTCAAGCGGCTTTTCGCCCACTTCGAGGAGCGCCGGGTGCCCGTGAGTGCGCCGGGAGGGCGCTGGGGGGGCGCTGGGAAGGGGTTTTTGGGGGGGTGACAATGGGGGGGGTCCCCGTGTTTGCCCCGCAGCGCCTCTGCTGGCACCACCCGGGCGGCAGCGACCTGCTCAGAGCCGCCGGCTTCCACGCGGGGTCGGAGCCGGGCAGCGAGGACGCGAGGTGAGTCCCGAGGGGGGGGGGGGGTGTCCTGGGGATGCTCCCCCGAGCCCGTCCCCACTGGGGGTCCCTGTGCCCCACCGCAGGTGCCTGGAGGCGCTGCTGCTGGGGGGCCGCGGGCCCTGCGTGCTGGTGCGCGCCGCGGAGCTGCCCGGCCCGGCCGACATCCAGCTCGCGCACCTCAAGCTGCGGGCCCTCTGCCTGCCCGGTGAGCGGGGGGCGGGACACGGCGGGGACCCCCCAGCCCCGACCGTGGGGGTCCTGACCCCCCCATCCCGTCCAGGCGCCGCGGCGGAGGAGAAGTGGCTCTCGGCGCTGGAGGGGACGCGGTGGCTGGACCACGTCCGGTGAGTGAGCGGCAGCAATGAGGGGGCTCCGGCTCAAGGGGCGCGCACCCAAAACTCCCCCACGGTGGGCGCTGTACCCCCAGAACTGGCGGCTGTGGGGTGATCGCAGTGCCCACAGAGACCCATTCTGGGGTGCCCTGACCCCCCCTTTCCATCCCCAAGGAGCTGCTTGAGGAAAGCCGTGGAGGTGGCGTCACTGCTGGCGGGGAGACGCTGCTCTGTGCTCCTGCAAGGTAGCGCCATGGGGAGCCCCAGCATGGGGGAGCGCTGGTGGGGACCCCCCCTCATCACCCCACCCCTCCCCAGAGCCGTCGGACCGGGATCTGAACTGCCTGCTGGCCTCGCTGGTGCAGCTCCTGGGGGACCCCCATTCCCGCACCCTTCCTGGCTTCCAGAGCCTGCTCCAGCGGGAATGGGTGGCAGCCGGACACCCCTTTCCCCACCGGCTGGGGCTCCTCCATTGTGACAGCCCCTGGGAGGAGGTGAGACACACACCCTCCCCCTGCATCCTATCACCCATCCCTGTGACGAGGGGGGAGCGACCAATGTGAGTCCCCCCCTTCCCAGGCTCCTGTTTTCCTGCTGTTCCTGGACTGCACGTGGCAGCTGGTGCGGCAGTTCCCAGCGGCGTTCGGCTTCACCGAGGCCTATCTGCTGGCCCTGCACGACAGCAGCTTCACCCCCTACTTCAGCACCTTCCTCTTCAGCTGCCAGCGGCAGCGGGGCCACGGCAGCCCAGTGAGGGGGGGGCACCACAGCATGGCCCCAGGAACGGGTGCAGGGATGGACTTGGAGATGAATCCTCCCCATCCTCCTTGGCCGGGTTTAGGGATGGGCTTGGGTTCAGAGATGGATCCTTCCCATCCTGCTTGGCCGGGTTTAGGGATGGGCTTGGGTTCAGAGATGGATCCTTCCCATCCTGCTTGGCTGGGTTCAGGGATGGGGTTGGGTTCAGAGATGGATCCTTCCCATCCTGCTTGGCCGGGTTCAGGGATGGGCTTGGGTTCAGAGATGGATCCTTCCCATCCTGCTTGGCTGGGTTCAGGGATGGGGTTGGGTTTGGAGATGGATCCTTCGCGTCCTGCTTGGCCGGGTTTAGGGATGGGTTTGGGTTTGGAGATGGATCCTTCCCATCCTGCTTGGCTGGGTTTAGGGATGGGTTTGGGTTTGGAGATGGATCCTTCCCATCCTGCTTGGCTGGGTTTAGGGATGGGTTTGGGTTTGGAGATGGATCCTCCCCATCCTGCTTGGCTGGGTTTAGGGATGGGTTTGGGTTTGGAGATGGATCCTCCCCATCCTGCTTGGCTGGGTGTAGGGATGGGTTTGGGTTTGGAGATGGATTCTTCCCATCCTGCTTGGCCGGGTTTAGGGATGGGGTTGGGTTAGGAGATGGATCCTGCTTGGCCGCATCCCTCTGTGCCTCAGCTTCCCCACTTGGGGATTGCTCCCACCTCAAGCTCCTTTCTCCCCCCTTCTCCCGCAGCACCAGCCCCGCAGCCAGAGCTACCGCCCGGTGAGCGGGAGGCGGGAGCCCAGTGCCGCAGCGCTGCCGGAGGTCTGGGAATGGGGCCTGCGCTACAGCCGGCAGCAGCGGGAGCGCTTCAGGAACCCGGCAGGAGCTGCTGGTCCCTTGGGAACCGCCGGCACTGCAGAGCCCCAGCCCAGCGTGAGTCAGGCCTTGGCTCCATGGGGAGCTGCTCCAGGGGGGGGGCACCCATGTGCTGCATGAGACACCCCCATCCCGCTCTCCTGGTGGATCTGGGGTGCTCTGCATGGAATCATGGAATCTTAGAATGGGTTGGGTTCAAGGGACCTTAAAGCTCATCCAGCTCCAACCCCTGACATCCAGCCCCATGTGCATCCATCCAACCCCACGTCCATCCATCCAACCCCACGTCCATCCATCCAACCCCACGTCCACCCATCCAACCCCACGTCCATCCATCCAACCCCACGTCCATCCATCCAACCCCACGTCCACCCATCCAACCCCATGTCCACCCATCCAACCCCATGTCCATGCACCAGGACCCCATGCCCATCCATCTAACCCCATGTCCATCCATCCAACCCAAGGTTCATCAATCCTTCCACTAGAGGAGGTTGCTCCAAGCCCTGTCCACCCTGGCCTTGAGCCCCTTCCTGGTGCCCTGTGCCCCCTCGCCCCAGTTGCCCATCCCAGGTTTCACCCCCATTCCCCCTTCCCTCTGGCTTTTCCCCCCGATCCCTATTCCCTCTCTGTTCCCAGCCTGCCAGCCCCTGGACAGGCGCAGGGCCCGGGCCCATGTTCGTGCTGACCAAGGGCATGCTGTCAGCCCAGGCCCTGCCCTGGAGGAGCAGCTCCCCAGCCCTGCGCCATTCCCGCTGGGCACCGAGCCTGGAGAGCCTGGGGGAGCCGGGGGGTGGGCGGCCCCCCCCGGGGCTGCTGCTGCCCTGCGCCGCGGGCCCCTCCGTGCGGCTCTGGGCACGCTGCTACCTGCGGGGGCTGCCCGAGGCTCAGGTACCACGCACAGGGGGACCGGGGCATGGCCCAGCCACACGTCCACACCCCCAACCCCATCTACATCCATCCATCCCTGTATCCATCCCTGCAACCCTTATCCATCCATCCAGCCCTGTATCCATCCATCCATCCCTTATCCATCCATCCAGCCGTGTATCCATCCATCCAACCCTTATTCATTCAGCCCTTATGCATCCATCCAACCCTTATCCATCCATCCAGCCCTGTATCCATCCATCCAACCCTTATCCATCCATCCAGCCCTGTATCCATCCATCCAACCCTGTATCCATCCATCCAACCCTTATCCATCCAGCCCTTATCCATCCATCCAACCCTTATCCATCCATCCAGCCCTGTATCCATCCATCCAACCCTTATCCATCCATCCAACCCTTATCCATCCACCCAGCCCTTATCCATCCATCCACCCCTTATCCATCCATCCAACCCTGTATCCATCCATCCAACCCTTAACCATCCATCCAGCCCTGTATCCACCCATCCAGCCCTTATCCATCCATCCAGACCTGTATCCATCCATCCAACCCTGTATCCATCCACCCAACCCCACGTCCATCCACCCAACCCCATATCCATCCATCCCACCCCACATCCCCCCTATTCCCCCCTCCTCCCCACGTGCCTCCGTGTCTCCCGCAGCACGGTCGCTTTGCTCCGTCTCCGGCCGGGCTGGCGGAGGAGCTGCTGCTGCTGCAGGACCGGCTCAGCACCCTCTCTGCCTGAGGACACGGATCCGGATGGGACCTCGGGAATGGGCCCCCACCATGGGGAGGACCCCGGGATGGGATCCCGCAGCATACGGTGGATCCTTGCCTCCCATTAAATTCCTGCTGCCTCCGCGGAGCTTTGGCTGCTCAGGGCTGGATGCGGAGCCTGTCAGAGCGCGGGAGGGCTGCGACCGGGGTGCAGGAGGGGACCCTGGCACTGGCATCCCCAGCACTGGGGTTCCCCTGGTATTGGGATCCTTTGGCACTGGCATCCCCCAGCACTGGGGTTCCCCTGGTATTGGGATCCTTTGGCACTGGCATCCCCAGCACTGGGGTTCCCCTGGTATTGGGATCCTTTGGCACTGGGATTCCCTGGGGACTGGCATCCCCCAGCACTGGGATGTCTTGGCACCAGGATCCCTCAACACTGGGATCACCTGGCACTGGGCTCCCTCATCATTGGGATACCCTCAGCACCGGGATCCCTCAGCACTGGGATCCCACGGGATTGGGATCTCTTAGCAACAGGATCCCTCAGCATTGGGATCTCACAGCGCTGGGACCCCTCAGCACTGGGATCTTCTGCCATTGGGATCCCTCAGCACTGGATCCCTCAGTACCAGGATCTCCCAAGACTGGAGATCCCTCAGCACTGGAATCCCTTAGCAGTGGAATCCCTCAGCACCGGATCCCTCAGCATTGGATCCCTCAGCATTAGATCTCTCAGCACGGGGATCCCTCAGCACTGAATCTCTCAGCACTGGATCCCTCAGCACCGGGATCCCTCAGCACTGGGATCTCTCAGCACTGAATCTCTCAGCACCGGATCCCTCAGCACCGGATCCCTCAGCACTGGATCCCACAGCACGGGGATCCCTCAGCACCAGATCTCTCAGCACCGGATCCCTCAGCATTGGATCTCTCAGCACCGGATCCCTCAGCATTGGATCCCTCAGCATTGGATCTCTCAGCACCGGATCCCTCAGCACCGGATCCCTCAGCATTGGATCCCTCAGCACCGGATCCCTCAGCACCGGATCCCTCAGCACGGGGATCCCTCAGAACCGGGATCCCTCAGCACCGGATCCCTCAGCACCGGATCCCTCAGAACCGGGATCCCTCAGCACCGGATCCCTCAGCATTGGATCCCTCAGCACTGAGGCCCTATCGCGACAGAGCTGCGCGCCCACACCCAACATGGCCGCCGCGCCTTCCCCGCGTGCTGCGGTGACGTCACCACCCGTCCGCGGGAGGAGCGGGGGGCGGGGCTGGCGCCGCGGTGACGTCACGGCGTGTGGCGTCGTTGCGTGACGGCGGCGGCGCCGCGAGGGCGGGAGCCGGAAGGGGGGAAAGATGGCGGCGGGGCCGATCTCGGAGCGCAACCAGGGTGAGCGCGGGGCGGGCGGTGGGCTGAGGTGCGGCTGGGAGGGACCGAGATGGGGCTGGGAGGGACCGAGATGGGGCTGGGAGGGACCGAGATGGGGCTGGGAGGGACCG